>VZRX01019807.1:92989-215756 GCA_013398075.1 Notiomystis cincta
TGTGACCTCGGAGAGGTCCCTCAGTGTCTGTGAGGGAGTGTGACTTTGGAGAGGTCCCTCAGTGTCTGTGAGGGTGTGTGACCTCGGAGAGGTCCCTCAGTGTCTGTGAGGGAGTGTGACCTTGGAGAGGTGCCAGGGCAGCCTGCTCTGCTCTGCTCCGCTCCGAAAAGGGTCGGGGGGCCTCACTCAGCAATGCTCTCTGAGGGTCACGAGGTAAGTGAGTTTGGTCAGCAGTAAGTTTCCATCCTGCCCATAACCCCAGCACACAACCCAATCTTCCCAAAGTGCAGTAATGACCATATTTTCCACTAAGGCCTGTGGTATTTCACAGTGGTACTGCCCCACTGGGCCTGTCGTTCAGGGACATGATTTCCTAAGATGACAAAGGATAACTGCTTATCCTTGGTTTCCATCCAGTTTGGGCACATATGATGTTTCTGGTAGCTGGTTGTTCCCACCTCTACCATCTCAGAGCTCCTGGTATGACCAGGGCTCAGCTGGCCAAGGGATGCTTCCCCACTCACTTCAGCCAGGGCTCACCACGAGCTTCAGAGACCACAGAGCAGCCTCGGGATGGGGAGCAGGGGCTGGACCACCACAGTGATATGAACTTATAAATTATAAGTGTCATAGCTTCACTACTGTAGTTAGAGAAAAAGAAAAAAGCAACACAACTTTCAGAAAAAGTGAATGAGATAGTTAGCAACAAATATGCCAGGCCATGTAAGAGAATGAATTTGCAGCCTGTGGTGCACTAAGCAGGTAGGCTTGAGTTCAAATTCTACCTGTCATGGCATTTGCAATTCAGAACAAAACAGTTTCAATATGCGAATTTGGAAGGAAGGCACTCAAAATGCAGATGAAGGAGTTCTATAGACAAAAGAATACATTGTTACATGAAATACCAGGATTCAACACTCTGTACCAGTTGCTGATGTGGTTGTACTTCAAGTGCTGTGCCCAGCTCTGGGCCTGATGATCTTAGAGTCTTTTCCAACCACAATGATTCTATCATTCTATGATTTAATGAGTCTATGAAAAGCACTTTACAGATTTACCAAACCAGCCAGGAACACTTCCTAGACCTCAGACTGAATAGGAGTGAAATTCTATGTCAATATTAATTTTGAACACTCAGAGCTACATCCTTTATAATTGTCCAGCATATATTAAAATTTAAAAAAAAAAAATAAAAAGGAATATGTACGCGTGTGCATTTCAGTACAGTCCAACACTGATTTTCTGAAAAATTTTGTTTCATGTACTTGGTACACATTACCAATCTGACAATATTGGGAGTAAAAAACCTACAGGTCATTCAGTAGAAATGTGTAAAAGCCTTTTCAAAGCAGCACGTTTATTTGAAGCCAAAAGTTGTCATCTGAGAGGAAAAAGGGTCTTTCAATTAGTGAAATAAGATCAGATGTGTGAATCACAGCTCTCCAGATGTTAGATTTTTTCCCTAGATCAACAGGGTAGTAACTATTAACAGATAACTCATCAATAATATATTTCAGATAACTGGTTCTTTTTCAAGGAGTGCCAAATAGCAGCCATTAAACACATTCTTTCATCAACTATACATATAGCTAATATACAATGACCCTTGTTTAAGAAAAATAATGCATCTTTTAGATGTAGAGCTCTGAAACTGGTTTTCTCACCAATACTGGCAACACAAAATAACCTCAAGGAAGCAGTGTATTTTTTTAAATAGTAAAAGAAAAAAAAAAGAAATGTTCTTGGGTATAAACAATTATTTTATCTTTTTTAATGTTTAGATCTGACACATGCACTTCTTCTTGTTAATCAATACTAATAGATTTAAGTGGTGCCACATGGAACCTTGGAAAATTAAATATGCGTCTCTAAATGCCTCAACAGCTTTGAAAATCTTGTCCAGATGTAACCTTGAGGTCTTTTCAAACAGGTGTCAGTGGTCCTATAACTTGCTGAAATATTTGCTTCTGTGAAATATAGTTCAGTTTAAAAGGGAAAAAAAAAACCAACAACAAAACCAAGCAAAAAACCCCAAACCAAGGGTAAAAAAAAACCCCAAACCAAAAAAACCCAACCCAAAACAAAACCAAAATGAAAATAACCCACAACCATATTAGGTCAGGAATCCCTTGTGTATATTGCACTGAGCTAGGAACAGATTTAGCCCTCAGCACACTGGAGACTTTGCCTTTCCCAAATCTACAAAACAGACACATGGAGCCAGGCTTTGAGACACTGGTTTTGTTAAGGAGTTGCAAAGCCACACATAGTTGCCAGTAGAAGCTATCAGTTGCAAGAAAACTAGAAAAACTGACTTGGGTATTTATAAATGGCTTATTCAAATGCCTCCTCTGAAAAGTTCCCTGGTTTGAGACTGTGATTCCACAGAAGTACAGCTTTGCTGACTCTTTTACTCCCCTGGGACCAAGAACAATGCTGTCAGTCCTTTGAAACAGCAGGCTGAAATGATGCAAGGGGAGAAGTTGCAGGATGAAGGAGAAGCTAGAAGAAGTCTCAGGGAGGCAAGAGGGCAATCCAAATAACCCAGTGGATTGCTGCAGGAAAGAGAGCAAGATATTTCCTGGAGGTACACAAGTAAAAGTACAGGAGTCTATGAACACAAACTGCAATACACTGAACTGTGATTCAATACAAGAAAATGCTCATAGTGAGGGTGGTCAGACCCTGCTACAGAGTTCCATACAGGTTGTGGGACCTCTGTCCTTAGAAACATTTAGACCTTGACCCTACCATGCCCTGAGCAACTTGGTTTGCTTGTTATCTCTTGAATAGCATGTTGATCCAGAGAACATTTAAAGAAATCTACATTATTTTATGATTCTATTATTATATGCACTGATAAAATATATTTAAGTGCTCACTATGAAAATAGAACTTCAGTTTTAAAGTTTATCTAAGTAATTTTTTATTTATTCTACATTTCCATGGTGCTACAACAATTCTGGTTTATGAAGAAAATATTAAACTAAATAATGTTTTTCAAAATTACAAACTTTTAGATTGCATAGAACTAGATGATCTTTAAGGTATTTTCCAACCTAAACCTTTCTATGATTCTGTGAATATCAACTTCTTTTTTTTCTTTTCTTTTTCCTTTGTTCTTGAGAAAAAGGGAAATTATATTTATTTCCCCTTGTGTAAAACAGCTTTTAAAAAGAGGGATTCTTCTGTGGGTTTTTTTCAATTCAATATTGTAGCATAGTTAACAAAACCTCAGTTTAAAATTATTTGAAAGTCATATTCCAAATGTTATTAAAATTATCAATTACCTGAGATAGTTTAGTCAATAGCCTAGTGACACCAGATTCCTAGCAGCAGATATCTGGGGGCCTGAGTGGAAGAAAAGAAAGTCTGAACCCATGAGATTTATTCTATCACAGTACAAGAAGCCTTGTGAAAGAGGAAAAAGCATGTTCAGAGGATGTGTTTTCATTGGCACATTGAAGGGCACACAAACCTGGCTTCTTCAGGATTTGTCTTGGTCCAGCTCTACTTAAGAAATATATTAATAACTGGCTGATAAAGCATGTTATTATTAAATCTGGAGATCATACCAAGGTTGGGAGGACTGCCAGGAATATGTACACAGAGTTTAACATCATCTTGGAAATCAGTGTAAAAAAGATGTCATTCACTACAGAGAATATATTGCTCTGCAGTCAGACATGTTACACTGGGGAAAAAAAATCAAGTCAAAAAATTGAACTGTACTGATGTCAGTCCTTTAGAAAAAGACCTACAGGTCACAGTGGATCACAAGAACATGAGTCATCAATGTCACCCTCCTGTGAAAAGTGCAGATATTATACAGACAAATGATCTTTCTGCTCTGCTCTGCACTGACAAGACCTCAGCTGAGTATTTCTCTGGTTTTTGGCAGCCCTTCAAGAACCTTCTGAAACTACTGGACAGACTCCAGAGAGGTTTATAAAAAATCACTACAGGAAAGATTGAACAAAATGGGAATGTTTAGATTAAAGATGAAAAGACCAACATGTTATGTGACAGCAGTGTTCAGGTACAAGATGTGCTGAACAATTGGATGGTTTTTGTCTATATCAGCGAGGATAAGACAAAAAACAATGGGCTACAAAACCACTTGAAAAACAAGAGTGAAGTATTGGAACAGATTGCCTGGGGCACATTGTGGAGCCTCATTTATGAGGGGTGTTCAAGAAAGGTTTAGCAACTCTGTGTCCTGCCTGATGGGGCAAAGAGAGTTGAAAATTTGGGTTTGGCTAGTTCTGTCTCAGGAAGGTGCAAATAAGCCAGTTTTTCACTCTGGGTGAAAGTGGCTTCTGGAGAGAAAGTAAAAGATATTCCAGAGGATGGAAGCCCTCAAAGTAACAATAAAACCTGTTTTTCCTCTTTCTCATCCTTAGGTCTTAAGGGAAAAGCAGTTTGTTTACCTCTAATGTGAATAACAGACCTAATTTTTCACTGTTTTTTAACATCAGCTCCCCTATACAATTTATGAGGGTTAAAATCCTATGTTATCTAAAATTAGACAAATTTTTAGTGGAAAGGGAACAGCAAAAATATCTCCTTCCCCCCCCCAAATTTAATCACATGGGTAGCAAAAGTCTAAGCCAGGAAACTTAGTTTGGTTTGACTATCAAACCCCAGTGTTCAGAATAAAACACTAAACTGGCAAAGGAGCTGATTTTTTCATGCTTTTGCATAGCCATAGGGAATGTCAGAAATGTAATGAATAATAATCTGGCCCATGCCAGAGGGATGTCAACTGTTCCTGAAGAAGAGCAGTATTGTCTTGGGATAGGACAAAACATTATGTGTGGTACTGCACGTTATTTCAAGTAATCTTCTTGATTATCAATCTTACAGAATTGTGTTAAAGCCCGTGAAGAAATACATCTTCAATAAATACAGGACACAGCGGGCACCATGGATGCATTTTTTATAAGAGATCACCACTGAATGAAGATTATTGTTTGATTAAATTGACTGCCTGATGGTGAGGCTTCCAACAGATAAACAGAGCCAAGAATTTAATCAACAAACTGCATCATATTTACATCTATTCCATATTCTGTCTACTTAGAGGAGGAACAGATGCAGACTCAGTAGGAGTCAGAAGGCAAGGAATCAATAGGGAAATACTCTATTAAGAAGAAGTTTCTGAATTTATAATCCAACCTTGACCTAAATATGTTTAGATTCTCACTCTGATAGTTCTCTCAAACTGATGGCCTCCAAAATCCATATTCTATTTAACAATGTCCCTTTGCTGGCATCATTAGTCTAAGGGAAATGCTGAAATAAATTCTCTTTTTAAGCCCTTCTGAACATATGCTAGTGCAGATGTTACTCTAGACAGCTAACCTCTGCCTGTGTTTATTTTAGTGGTTAGCCTACATCTGCTTTGTAAGGATTTGCTGCCCAAAGTAAATAAATAAATAGGTCTGTTTCAATCCATCTAGGGCACAAAATTATAACTGCCAGACTCCTTTGTGAGGGAGTCATGAGACTGCAGGATCTTTGGATGCACACAGGGCACAGCATTATCCTTTACTTTGGCATTCAAAGCTGTGCACAGGCTTGGGGTGGCTCATCCCATGTTCACAGAGGCAACTGTGCAAAAGACAGCTGATCACAGACTGGCTGTGTCAAAATGCCTCCAGCAGCTTCCTCAGTGTTTTGCCACAACCTGCTTTCCTGGAAGCTGCATCACAATGCAAGGTAGAGCAAATGGCTCCTCCTCTCTGCACCAGTGTAGATGGGCTCCATCCTTGGCCTCCCACTTTCCCTCCCTTTTATACCTTTTATACAGTCCAATCTGTCTGGTCTTAGTTTGGCAGCTTATTCCTGAGTAGTTGCAAATAAGAGTTATGGGGATGAAGGCTTTGTAGTTACAGGATGGTCCTCCCACTCAGTTCTTTCCAGTGAAATGAGAGTCAACAAAAAAAAATCCATCATTTTATGTATAGTTTTCTTCTTTAACAATTTCTTACATTTACATAAAAGCAAGAGCAACTCAGGAAGATCTTTACAGAAAACTGCAAGGGACAGGCAGCTATTTCTTACTTAAAATTTAGACAGAATAAGAAAACACTGTCAATATATTCTTTTACCTTTGGTAAAGAAGGATCTGTGCAAAGTATTTAGTTACATGGATATGTTCAAAGTACAGTGATTTACATAGAAAAACATATAGAAAATATGCACCTATAAATACACCACACTGTAAATATGCATGTGTGTATACATATGTGAAAATGTATATATATGTAAATATATAAATGGGTATGTATGAATATGTAAATGATATAATTTAATTCAAAAAATACTTGGTTTTATATGCACAGTTACATTTTAAGACTAGAAATGTAAAGGCTGTATTTGGAATAATTAAACATGTGGTTGCAGACTTCATAAATTAAACCATAATGGATAATGAAGCCATAGCAGCCTAAATATATTTCATGTTACATGGTTTTGACCCTAAAACAGTAGGACTTTGCTGAGTATCTTGCATTACTCACAGAAGTTTTTTTCTGTGGATGTGGGATTTATACTTTCACCAGCTGATCACATGGTGAATGGATTTTGTGATTTTTTCCAATGTCAGGACAGGAAAGTTTTAATCTTTGCAATCTGACAAATGTTTAAAGAGTTTGGGCTGTTGATTAATTGGATTGGAATTCAGTTTGAGGGAGTGCCTTCCATAAGAAAAATTCATCTTTCTCAAGAAAGATTTAGATACTCTAGGGTCAAGTTATTCACATGGAATTTGTAATATTATAAGTGGGATCCCACAATAATTAATAGGGAGATACCCAGCCATTTTCACAGATGGGTCAACTGGAGTCCACTCATCTTAAAACAGGTGAGAAGAACCATCCTCAGAAGATGATTCCCTCCTTGCATGGCCTCTAGCAGGGCAAACCAATAAGGGATGTGTGTGTCAGAGAGAGAAGATTTTTAGATATCTAAAGCTTTCTGAGATGAATTCTTCCTTCAATTACCTAAATAGCTTTATCTCCACAGTGCCTGAGTTTTCAGGCAAGGGGAAGCCCACCAGATTCTCATTCTTTCGCAAACATGGACAGTACATGGGGATGTTTGTCTGCATTCCTCCAACAGAGAAGAAATATAACCTAAAGTAGGCAATTTTTTGTTCCTGAGTGAGATATATAGTCTATACATTTATTTTATTACATCCCTTTTTGTACTTTTTTCCTTTATAAATAATATTTGCATAAAAAATAAGCAACTTTGCTACAAGTAAAAATTGTTTCTTATAAAGGTTATTTTATAATATTTTATACCTATATGTAGGATTTTCTTCCCCTAACACATATTTTCCAGTTTAATTTGATTAATTAATGAACATTCATATTTCATAATCAGTAAAATAGCTCTTGGCTATAACAAGAAACAATGTAATATGTACACATAACTTATATGAAATGACTCTTTGTATTTTATCATTCTCAATCAAATGTAGAAGTTTTTCATGTTTTTTATCATCACTCTTTGCTGCTGAGTGGCTCCACCAAGTATGTAAAGATTCAGAAATGCTGATTTTCCTAACTTTCCTAAAGATGGTATTCCAGTTGCTTTAGGAAATCTGGTGGAATACATAAAGAGGATTTTATTGTTTGTGGGGAAATAAAGGAAATGGGTTCTTTTTTGATTGATTCTAAGGAAATATATGGCATAAAATTTTCAGGAGTCTGTTATCAGTGCTAAAACAAAAACAGAAAAGTTTGGGTTAAATCACCTAGTTCCAGCTCCCCTATGGACAGGATCACCTTCCACTAGCCCAGGAAGCTCAAATATGCAAAATTATATAGATGCATATTATATACAAAAAAATATACAAATGCATAATGCAAAAGTAAATTAAAACTAAATCACATACACTAAAATATTTTGTCTAACCAAACAGCTGAAAATCCTATCAATAATAATATCAACAAGGAGTACAGCAAATCTAATGGCATGATCATGACATTCATGCTGAATTACACAATATTTTCTAAAGTAAACACAGCAGGTACCTTATTGCAGTATTTAGAAACAAAATTGGCCACAGCAAAGTTTTTGTCCTTTCACAGCTAAATATTGTGTTGTTCAGATAGCTCCTGTTTCAGGGAGCCAAGACTAATTTCTTTTCATTTAAGCTTCTCTTTACAGAAGTGACAGCAGGTTTCGCTAAATCTTATTTTAATTTGGTTTCTCTTGTTTTTGTTTTAACCTCTCCCACATCACTCCAGAGGAGAGATGCTGTAGCTGAACACAACTTCAGTCTGCTATTCTGTACTTACACAAAACATCCTTTCTCTTTAAAAGTAATCTCAGGAAAAAATAATTTGAAGTACTCAGGTTGTATTAACTTGCTGACTCAAGATTCAAATATTATTGGGTTGCTCTCATAAGCTACTTGACCTATTGATGAACCAAAGTACATGTTCAGATTAAAGTGAATGTCTGAATCTAATCAATAGTTTGAAATTTTCTGCTACATCAGGTTTGATGATGACTTTTCAAGCTGTACTATATCCTTTTGACAGATTAAATAAGTATATTCATAGATCTTGTGGCTTTGACAAAATAATCACTGGAAGATGAGATATATATCTTATGCACCCAGAAGATCTTTGCCACATTGATTAGTTACCTCCAGGCACTGCAGCAAGAAAGCTTCACATTTAATGCCTGACTACTTCTGTCACAGGTGCCAAAAATATTGTGATAAAATGGTTTAGAGGGTAATGCTCCAACTTGTAATAAATAATTCTGATCACTGATGCCAAGGAAATGGTTTGAGGATCTTGGTTATTTTTAATAGTACTTTTTTATTTGACTGGTATTAAATTCAGTTGATGTGTTGTTTAGAGAAGAATGTGAGTATAAGAAAGAGTTGGATCCATCACTTTCAAAGTCTAGTCAATGTGAAACAGTTGTTGTTGGGTTATTAAACTGTTCTACTCATGGATGCTGTCACTGCTTCAGTAAAGATGTGGAGGAATATGTGAGGTTGATAAAAGACAGCAAACACAGATAACAAGATCAAGTGTGCAGACAATAGATTTGCTAAATATTGCAAAATGGGTTGCAATACCCCAAATGAAAGAATACACTACCTGTTTTTTTCTTTCTCTCTCTCTCTTAGTCAAAGCAAAAAGATTATTTCACAAATCTAAACAAATTTTAAATCAAAATTCCTTATGATAGCCTACAGTAGTAAACATCTGAATGGCAATTGTTTTCCTGTTGCAAGTAAAATATTTTCTGGGATTCTCCTTGTATGTTGATATAGCAAGAGATTCCTCAAGTCATAACAAGTAGTTTAGGCCTTTCAGAACATACTGAGTCCAAAAGAAGAATTGAGAGAGCTACCCAGCCTTCAGCAATGCAGTTAAATTTTCAAAACTGCAAGGGTATTGGGACTCGGTTCCTTATAGGAAGAATTCTACTGTTTGCCTTTTATAGATGAGGATTTATGATAAAAGAATTGTCCTTCCTTGTTTTGAACAGGATTCAAATACAGAGACATCTAAAATAATAGTGTTGGCAGTGCTTTAGTATTAAAAACACAACTCGTGGTTGAACTCTGAACATTTCTGTAAAGGAATGTTGTAATCATTCAGTATTGCACATCATCTCTAACATTTTCAGAACAAGTACAGAGGAACACTTGTATGCCAGTGACTGTGCACTGAGAGCAACCTCTTAAAAAGACTTCAGCTCTAAGTAGATCAATTTTCTGCTGCTACAACAGTTTCTGGATTAATATAATCTCGAGGAAAATTAAGAGAATGTGTCCACTAAACCTTGCAAAATGACAGATTTAATTTATGACAATTTCAGGGTTCCTTTTCCTTGGATATGTGATTTCACCAATACCATTAAAAAAGTAATTCCTAGCATTTCAAATAGTTTTACCAGGATTTTGAAGGTAGGCTATAGCCTGTATACTCAGACCCTCCAGCACAGATATACCTATAGTTCTTGTGCTTGCTACTTTGCCATGGGAGATAAGGACTGGATGCTGCAACAAATGTATAGACCTTGGTCCTGCAAGAGGCAATGAAAATTCTTGTTTGAATGAAACAGCACATTGAATGAAGAATGAAGTAGTGCTTCTGACTGGAAATAAAAAATTGTGTAACCTTGATCCTTTCTTTGAATCTTTCAAATTTACATTGTTTGCTAAACCAATTATGGGAACTTTTGTAAACATACTTCTAGTTTATTGTTCCTTGACTGCAAGCCATTCTAGACAGATGAATATTCTTTTCCATTTTTGTTTGTGAGAAAAATATAAATGAACTGTCTCATGCACATACAACACATTTAGGAGCAAATCCTAATCAATAGCACACGTGTTCCATTCTATTATCTCTGTAACATTTTGAGGTGCATAAGTCCAGCCACAGAACAGTCCTATGAAGATCTGAGTATGGAGGCAAGATACATTAGGCAGCAATCTGACACAAGGAATTAGCTATTCTCCATCTGTCTGCACAACACAAAAAATATAACAGGTCAGATTCTGGATTAAGTTTTCACCTACAGAGTCAGTGCCTTGCTAATTCCAGAATGATTCCACATACTGAGCTTGCACTTGAGCCTCCACCTGAGGAACTCAAAGCAGAAACTGACCATGAAGAATAAGCCCATAGAAGCTTAAATCCCTCCATGGCACAGAATAATTATCTCTGAAGCAAATCCTACACCTATTTCTGTTTCCCTTAAAAGGAACCAGCAACATCTGTATGATCCTGTTGAGATATTTTATAGCAGTTTCTCTGCTTCTATGACTTTTCACAGATGGAGACAATTACGTAGAATACTACAAAATATACTATCAGAGCATACATAATTTCCAGTTTATGCACTATATCACAGTAAGTAAGAATGTGGACATGGCCATATAGTGAACATTATCAGGGCTGCTCAGAGCTAATCTACTAAAGCAGAAACCTGTGCCATCCTTGCCTTCCAAAGACATGACTTACAGATAAGAAAAAAAATGTTAAAAAGAAGTTATGACTTAAAAATTTTCTAGATGTGACAAGAACAATCCAAATATAAATTTGAAGTAAACATAAAGAGGAAAAATTAAGAGGAAACCAACCCTTGATATACAAAGCTAAAAAAGACACACTTGCATCCAACTTTTTCTCTCTCTGCAGCAGAGGTTTCTATTCCAGGTTCAAATATGATCTAATTATAATCTAAGTTATTATCTAATTAGTTCCTTTCAGTACTTTTTAATGCATTTCTGCTTTTTTGTTTACACTGAATATTAGGTCCTAATTCTCTTTCCAATTGATAATAGCATTTTTTTGACAATTGCTGCAAACTGTCTGTCATATTGTGTGTGGCTGCATGCAGAAGTAGGACATTTCATCCTGATAAAGATAAGTGTTGATGTCAAAAAAGCTAAGATATGTGTTTAGGACTTAATTCCAAAAGACAAGTTATATTTTGACCTATATATTTTTCTTTAAGTGCAACAGCAAGGAGTCATATTATCTGTTGGGGTTAATCAAAATGCAAATCAGACCTGCAACACATGACACCATGTCAAGATATAACTTAAATTTGCCTTGTTAACAGAATAAATCTCTGTCATGACAAAAATATGAAGTCTTTGGAATGCAACATTTTGATGAACCAGCTTTTCAAGGAGAAGCCTTTGATTTTCCTCTTCTGTACTTGTATAAGACTATGATGTCCAAAGTTACTACCATAAAGAAATGTACTTATAGCAAATAAGGCTACTAGACTAGGCAAACCTATTCTTAGAGCCTTGAAGCTGTCCAGAAACTCAGATCAAACCATAAAACTGGAAAGTGAAAAGAAAACCTGCCAGATTGTATCAAGAATGTACTGCTGGGAGGTTAATTCCTAGCTAGTTAGTTTAGTGAAGAATTCTGTAATATGTATAGTTTTCCAGCTTTATTGAGGGTTCTTAACTTTACACTATTTGTTGAGTGGTAGGTTTGGTTTCAATTAAGTGGTAATTTGCTTTATATGCTCTTCCTAGGTGGTCTTGGAAGACCAGTTGTTTTTTTAAATAGAAACACTTTGAAAAAGACCAGGCTTGAAAATAATTTTCAAATTTCCATTTAAAATGACAGTCTATTATTTTACAAGTTACACACTTTTTATTGAGAAAATTAGAGGCATTTACAGGTGATTAAATTAAAATTGTCCATGAATGTAATGATGTATCATCACTATATGGTGCCAGCATATAGGAATTCATTCCTGCTTCTTGCTTTGCCCATTCCTTGAGATGAAAGAGAACCTTGTAGCACTGCAGAATTGTACTGAAAATGAGACAATTAATCCAACTGGAATTTAGATTTATTAGTGGGAACTCAGTGCAAGCTCCATACACAGTTTGGCTCAGAATACAGGCAGAAGGACCCTCAATTTACCACTAAATTTGAATGTAAATGTATTCCGCTGATGTAAGAGGAAGATTCATGAGGTGTCTGTTGGACTGGGATTGAAGCCCATAGCAGGTCACCCCTACTGCGAGCACAGCACATCTCCTGGCTGACAGGTGCTTATCCTCTTGCTCACACCGAGTGTGGCTGCTGATGCCATGGCTGGTTTTCACTGTGTCAGGGTACACTTGTGTGTAGGTTTGCTCTGGCCCAGTTTCTGGTAGCAGGGGGGCCACAAAGATGCTCCTGTGAGAAGCTGCTGGAAGCTTCCACCATGTCCAGGAGAGCCAAAGGCTGATGGCTCTGGAGATGGACATGCTGCTGGCCAGGACTGGGCCAATGAGAGAGGCTGGTAACCCCTCTGACATATTTAAAAAGGAAATCAAAACAAAGTCACGAGGTTTTTGCTTCTGGTTAGAGAAGAAGAGGAGGTGAGAATATGTGAGGGAAAACAACATGGTGACACCAAGGTCAGTGAGAAAGGAAGGGGAGGAGGTGCTCCAGGCACTGGAGCTGAGATTCCTCTGCAGTTGTGGTGAAGCCCATGGTGAAGCAGCTGTGCCCCTGCATGCCATGGGGATCCACAGNTGTCTCCCGTGGGAGGACCCCATGGCCTCACAGGGGATGGACTCCTCTCCCTGAGCAGCGGGAGAAAATCTCAGTGATGAACTGACCAAACCCCCCTGCCCCATCTGCCTGCGCTGTTGGTGGGAAGGAGGGAAGGGCTGGGAGAGGAAAGAAAGTGGTTTAAGGGCTTATTTTACTTCTCATTATCCTCCTCTGATTGTGTTAGTAATAAATTCACTTTGCAACTTAAGCTGAGCCTGCTTTGCCCTTGAAGCCTTTCTCCCAGTCCTTATCTTACTCATGAAACATTCGTTAATTCTTTTCCCTCCTCTGCCCAGCTGTGGCAGAGGAGGGTGAACAAGGGACTCTCATGGGTGCCTGGTGTTGGGCCAGTGTCAAACCATGACAACTTGGTTCATTGAAAATCTCAGCTGAAGTGCAATGACCTTTCTCTCACATGAACAATTTGGAGAGTAGGGCTTATGGCAAACCAGGAAGCAAAGTGAGTAACCAATAACAATATGAAAATATTTTTTCCCATTATTTAGAATTCTTAAATTCAGCTGTTGTCACCTGAAAAGCCAACAAAGGCCCACTCTTGATCATGCCATAGGTAAAAATTATGCTAGCCATTTGAATCTTTAAATGCAATTATAGTTATTGTCAATATGGTTTGGAGGAGTACTTTCCTTCCATTTCCTATGGAAAAGAACATACAAATTTGACGTTCACAATTCCTTCTATACAAGTCAAAATATTTGAGGGATCAAACTAAACTGCATCTATTTCCTATAGTAGAATTAAAGGAAAGAAGAATACCTTCTGTTCAAATATATTCTAGGTCTCTGTTTTAATTCCCTGCATGTCTTTAGAGAAGGCAGTTCGTCTTTCTCTGCATAATTTTCCTTCCTGGAAAGTAAAGATAAGGAGTTTTTCTTTTTTCTCTTACACTGAAATGTATTAAATTTTTTAAATATTAACTTAACATAGCATTAATAAAAGTAAATCTACCACTGTATAGTTAGACATAGAGCAATTTACCATTTTGTTTTGCAGAAAAACCCCTCACATTCTTCAAAGGTTTTGTTATGACCAATTTCAAATGCTTTAGCTATTTTTGTAGCTGCAAAATTATGCATAAAACAAAACCTGATTTTCCTTCATGTTTTTTCACTGTCTAGATATTTAATTTAATTTTCTTACTCTTTCACAGATGATAGTAGCTACAGTCATAGATGAAAGAGTCTGTAAGTATATATAAGAGTAGTCCGAAGCAGGAAGACAAAGCAACATGTCATTCATGTATCCAGAAGGAAAGAATGTACAATTGTTTTTTTCCTTATGATATATGTTTATAGTATTGCCTTTACTATATTAATAACATACTTCATAACTTTAATAAATAATCTGCCTCATTTGGAAGTATTTTTTAATTTTAATGTCTTAGAAATATTTAATATACTTTTTTAACTCTCCTATGAAAGTTTGGAAGCCTTCTGCAGTTAGAGATATTCTTGCTCTTCTGAGGTGTTGGCTTTGAAGCCTGGATTTTTTTCTCCTTTTTTCCTTGGGGTGTAGTCCACATCTTCACATCATCTGGAATTTTCTCATAAATCTCCTGTTATTGTTGGAACATATTTGTTCTCATCTTTCCTCTTTATCTTGCATATTGCAATGAATTTTTTGGTTTGTGGTTGTGGCCTGTAGTTAGCAGTGTGTGGGACAGCAGCACCACACAGACCAGAGGCTCTGAGGACCTTTACAGCTTAAATTCTTAATCCTGTGATGACAGAAAAAAGAACTTTGTTGCTGAGGCATTTATTTCAATCTTGAGATTTTGTATGGTATGATACTGTCAATATTAGGAACTGAGAAATAATTTCTAGTACTTTCAGCTTTTTCATGTACTTCTTATTCTTTCTGTTCTCATACTAAGAATGATAACAATAAAAATATTCAATAAAAAAGGAAAAGCCAGCAACAAATACAGAATTAAAAAACCAAGATCGATAACTCTTCAACAGCCTGTGGTCTGAAAATGCCATTTCCCTGTCTTGTCCATTATGCTTTCTTTGTGACTGGAAAGATGACAGTGAAAAATATTTTTTATTTTTGTTTTTAATATGAACTGGACTAAAATTTACATAGTTCCATTAACGTTTCAGTAATGACTGCAAAACAAATATATAATTTATTTAAAGCCATAATATGAGTAATAATGCAAAATATAACATGACTAATCAACTACTGGTTTAGGTTCATCACTTATTAAAAAGCACTCTTTTCCATTGATTTTCTTGTTGCCATTCTCCAACTCACTTCACATTAAGTTGTTAAAACTGATGTGGCATTTACTTCTATATAAAGATGAGATTGTAAAAACCCAAGTGTCAGGGCCCCAAAAGGAGTGGCTGCTCCAAGGAAAGCAGCTGGGACCTGGGAGCAGCCCTAGGACGTGGGTCCCTTAGGACCATGCCCTTCCCATGTAAGCCTTGCCAGGCAACATGTGGCACAGGAGCAGGGCTGGGATGGGGACATGACCTGGGCCAGCTTAGAGACCTGCAAAGCCTTGGAACAACCTCAGCAGTGGCATGGACCAAGGTGTGGCCAGGTCAGGGGGAGGATGAGGACTGGTGAAAGGAGTGTCCAGGGACCAACACACCTACAACCACGTCCAGGATGGAGCCACAGGCAGGCAACCTTCCAGTGGGAGGGTGTGCCCCAAACCTTGGAACTGAGCTATTATAACACATTTTACCGTGGTACTACCTCAAGTCCTGATTGCAGTACTGAGAATTGAACCTCCTGCCACAAGTGTCTTATAGACTGGAAAAAAGCCCATGAGCAGAAAGACACAAGTGACACCAAAGAATGCAGCAGCTTGATCAGCATCACCCACCAGTATAAAGGCAAACACAAAGGCAAAGTGAATTTAGAGTTTGGACCCCCTAAACACCTGCATCTCTTCTGTATATTGCAGAAAAACAAGGTGCTTTCCGGATCAAGCTTGTTGAATTTTCACGTGAATAGGTCACTGTTTTGGAACTTTCCAAGCAGTATTTAATCTCAAGTCTGGTTGTTTTGTCATTTTTACACTGTTTTCTGGGGGGAATGACTACCTATCTTTGTATGTATTAAATACTTAGGAAAATGACAGATTTATTTGGAAGATTTAGGAATGTCAATTATGTCTCAAAATATATTTCTGTGCAGCAAAAAAAAATACTCTAGACAGTTTGCTTTTGAAAAAGCTGGCCAAAATTATTTCAATAGAAAAGACAATACTAACTATATAAAAGTAATATTTTTTTCCAAAATGGTCTAAAGGGAAGCAAATCTGATCTTTAGATAAGAAGATTGTATTTGAAAATCATCATATCATAAAATTTTCTTTGATTTTTTTACACAATGACCTGTATCCAGTGGTATTGATATCTCTAAAGTAGTGAGAATAATTTACAGGAGGTTAAAGATACACAGAGAGAATATAATCAGTACTACTATAAAAATAATAGGGGGTGATTGCAATAATAATGATGTGTCATGATCTTCAAGTTTATAATATGGAAAAAATGAAGAAAGCAAGTGTTATAATTAAAAATAAACATCAGTGTTCTAGAAAATATGTTTAAAGGTTATGCTGTCTTCCTCATGTTCCATACAAGATGTATTGCTCAGAGTGAAAGAAGAAAAAAGTAATTTCTTCCATTTCTATATCTTCCCTCCTAAATTCCTCTTTACAGGGCTTTCAGGTAGAACAGCAAATGGGAATTCCACTTTCTCTAAAGCAATAATTTATCAACAACCTTTAGGAGTCCTTTCCAACTTGAGCTATTATACAAGTTTGTGATTAAAAATTGACCCAACAAATTTTGTTGCAAAATAAAAGAAAGGAGTTCATTTTTTCCAGTCCCAGATGACAATTGAAGCTTAAACCACAAAATTTGCTGTCACATGAAATCTCACTTTCAGCAAGTACCTTGAAAAAAGAGTTACTGAAAACAAAATGAAATCAATTTTTAAAAGAGTTTAAAATCATGTCCTGTGAGCTGTGAGAAGAGTAGCAAAAACAGTATTAAATATGACCGGGGCATGTATTACTTATGAGACTGGAACTGCACAAAAAGTAGCCAAAACGTAATTTATGCAATATTAAGTTGTTAATTTTCTTAAGTTTTCATAAGAAATTGCATACTAACCAAAGAAGTTTTCATAAATGAGTAAAACCAAGGAAAGTAGTATAGAAATGGATGGTAAATTTATAAGACCAAAAGCTTTATTGCTCTGGCAATATGTCAGGAAAATATGGCACAATGAAGGCCTCCAAAATATGAAATTTTTTTGATATGAGTTGTTATAACAGAGGCAAGTGAAGAATTCTCCACTTCTATGACTTTTTCTATTTCCATGTGCTCAGCAAAGGCATCATGAGCTATGAAATACCCTGATTTAATGGCAGGACTAAGAAGCTTAGAGTGGCTCTATTAGCAACGTGTTCTTCTTTTAATACACTCCAGGTCACATTCTAGCACTCCACAGTACAAACCTATCTTGCACTCAGACTGATGTGGGGCCTGGGCTGCAGCATATGTAGCAAACTCACTAGCTTTAATTTGGCTTGCTAGATAACAGTGAAACTTTAAACCACAGATATCTGAGCAAATATGCTCCCAGCAGTTGTAACCAGAATTATGCAGACAAGGCTTGTGTTTTGCTAATTGAGGAATAATAATTATGATATAGGTGTGTGTACACTTCCACAATTAGTCTAGGAACAATCTATGGAGTTCTATATCCACTCCCAGCTTCATCTGCCACGTAATTGCTAAGGCATTGACCTGCTTTAAAATCATATCTAGTTTAGCTATAAAAATATGGTAAGCTCCAGCTTCTAATTGAGCCAAATGATATTTGGGTATGCACAACATAAATGTCTATTACATGAACCAGCTGTTGAAGCTGTGAGTGTCAGCCACTCTATCTGCTGCTTTTATACCTGGAACAAGGAATGGGGATAACCAATACCTTGTAGCTGATTTTGTGCTGAAGGTGGTTATTACATCGACTGTGTACTGAGCTTAAGGTGACCATACACACTTCTGTGCCTGACAGATGTTAATGGTAGCTAAATCTCGCTGTCTGTATGATAAATCATGTTAATTTTAGATCATACTACATAAATAAAAAGACTTAAATGAGACTAAGGTAGGCAAAGTCAGGATCTGGCTGCCTTTCTTTCAGTAAAAATTCACTGTATCAAATGACGGAATAAGTCTCAACTATTTCTATATTATAGATACTTTCTCTAATTCACATTTTCTTTGCACTTAAGAAGGAGAAAGTTATGTGTTTACTTTTAAAACTGCTAACAGGTTTCAGAGAGCTTCAGAAGCCAACTCAAATACATTTTTTACATCAAAAAATAAAAATCAGGCACTTTTAAAACTGTGGAAGAATTCTGTGATTCTGGAGTTACAGAAAATGCCTTGCATCAGGCTGAAGTCCATCTTCAAGACAGATTGCTCAAGAAGGGGAACAGTAACTTTCTCATAGACAAGGCCAGTGGAGGTCAGCTGGCTGTTCTCCACAGCATGGAGCATCTGTAGAGTGAATGCTCCTTAGATCTGTAATGAGCTACTTGGAAATCTGCAGTGGCTCAGTGCAATGAGGAAAGGATCATGTGCTTGAGTGCTGCACAGCCCACCTAAGGTCTGACTTCAGAGTTGTGAAGTGAGGGAGGCTTTTTGTCATTAGCTTAAACGTGGGGAGGAGTACTATAATGAACTGGACATTTGGCTCAGGATTAGTCTCAATTAAAATAGTGTCGTGTATGCAAAGATCTCAAATGAGCATTTTTTACAAACAAGCAGTTCACTCTCCCACAAAACATTCCATTTATATGAATTTAAGATACATGCTCTTCATAATAAATGCCTTCACCATAACAGGAAATATGTTCATGAACAAAGGCTCATCAGCTGGTGGCTTAACAGAGCTAAGCACAAAAAGTTCTGCCTCCTTCTGCTTTTAACTGTTGGTGTCCTTTATAATATAATTACAACTCAGAAACTGAAGATTCAAGTAGGTTGAATTTTGTTCTCTGAACAAAGAAGTAAACCTCCTCCTTCTAGTCCCATGATAATCATGGATTTTTTGAAATGCATTAAATTGCCAGGCAATTGCTAAACCCTGCTTTTGGGGAAAGAGTCAATACTTAGTACTCAATAAATTTTGTCTTTAAATTATTGACACACAGAATAAGAACAAAAGGAGGTTGTTTTGTTCTTTAGGATAAGGATCTGACCTCCTTTAGTGTGTTTGTTTATGTAACATCTGACATTGGGATTTTTAAGCACTATAAAAAGATCATACAAAGTATATAACTCAAAATCTTTGCACACAAAAGATTTACAACACAGAAGATTTAACTGTGAAACAAAGCTTCTGAAAGAAATGTTTACCTTTTTATATTATCTATTATCAAGAAAATGCAATTTTTCATTGATATCACTATATTAAATTTTCTCAAATTCATTCACACCACAAAGCAAAGGAGTGCTCTGGCATTGGCTCTATTTTGATGAGTGCAAAATGCTTCTTTTTATTTCTTTTGTTTTCTTTTGAGAGCAAAATAAGAAGTGGAATATGAAACAAAAGGGAGAGGGGAAACGTTAAACTTTGAAAATCAAGATTTATCGCTGCATTTTTATAGTTATGCTGCAAACTTTATGAACTTCATAGTTTTTGATTTGTTTACAGACAGAGTCTCTAGCTTTGGCACCCTGACATTTTTGTTTAATATAAGCACTGTTTCCTGACACCTTCTGGAGAAAACACTGAAAATAAATAAAGACAGAAGATGCACATTTTTAAAAAGCCACTGTTGAATATGTGCAAATGGGCTTTCAAAATGGCCATTTCAACAAAAGGCAAAATGTCTTTGTTTGAATCCATGAAGCATTTTTCCTTCCCTCCCCTTAAGATACAATCTATTTCATGTAGTTCAGCTGAATAAATTTTATAGTGGTATGGAATTGAGAAATGCCAGCATCAAAACTTTAATAAACACAGTGTTGAATCTTTGAAAATGAAGCTGTCAACTCTGGTTTAGCAAGCATGGCACATTTTGGAAAGAAAAATATCTGAGTAACACAGAAATAGTTTAAAGCTTAATTTTTCTCGCGAAGCGGGATTTTATTTAATGCTTGTGTTTTTTTCCCTATTTACTGCTAACTTTATTTGCTTCCTACCCTAGGTAATGGTCCTGAAGTGCATAGTTTTCTCCAGTATGGTATGGGATTGATTAGAAGTGAAGTCTGACCAGCTGTGTGCCATTTCACTGGGGCTTCTCTTCTCCTTTGCAGTCTGATTATACCAGCCTGACAAAGCCTTGCCACGACTGGCCCAGGCTTAACTGTTCCTTCTGAAGAGAAAGATTTCTGAGGAGTTAGAAAGCCTGTCTCAGATTTTGAATTCTCATTTTGAGAGTAGCAGTTATCTTTCATGGTGTTTGGATAGGTTTCAAAACCTTTTTGGAATTTAGTTTCCTATTTCTGAGCAAAAGTGTGGATGAGGGTTTACCTCTTCATTGGCAAAGGGAAGAGGTAATGGGGGAAAACCAAGCATTTTGTTATTTTGAAATAATTTTTTTCTTTTCCTATAAATATCATGTGATAAAACTTTCCCTTCATGGTGGTTTTTTTTTTTTTGTTCTTAATAAATAATAAGGTACTGCATACAGAAAATGTTGCAATATACATTATTAAATGTAAATCATTAGAACAATATCCCCCATTTCTAAGAAAGAATTTCAAGGGTTTTATGCTGAAGTTCCAAGGGTACCAATGCTTCAATGCACAAAAAGAAGTAGAAAATATTATTTATCATTCACCTGAAGAGACTTCATGGTACCTGAAAAAGGAAAAGGGAAAAGAAAAGTATAACCAACTATATGTTAAAGCACTAAGACATCAAAACTCAAAAATATTTTCTCTCTTCAGTTTTCCCTATAGCCTCTTGAGAGTTTTATAAGCTGCTACTTCTCACCTGGTTTCCTATCCTTGTGGTAAAGGCCACCACTAATTACCTTTAAATTCAATTTTTGTGCTACTTTTTGGTCTTCTAGCTGGCTTTCCTTCTAAATAAGAGTTGATTGCATATCTCATTGCCAAAGTATAGCTGAAATTTCATAGATCTGAGGAAAGTTTAACTCTTAAATTTTATAAGTCAGGACCTATTGTAAGAAACCATAGAGTACTTTTTGGGGGGTTTTTAGTCACATCTCCCCAATTCATTAACTATTAGAGGCTCTTAATTCCATAATTCTGGAAGTCATAAGTGATTTAAAGTGTTCTTCAATAGTCATGTTGGGAAGGTCTACTCTCACATAGGGTAAGTAGACCTTCCCTGTGTGAATAAGAGCTTAGAAAATCAGAATAATTATTCCAATGCAAACAATTAATGTAATCACAACTTAGAAATGAACGCTTGCATAAACAAAAGGTAATTGGGTAATATCTGGTGGGTAGTCATGATTATGAGAACATCTGGGCAAAGAGAGTAAGTATTAACCAGACTAGATAGCTTCATATCAGTATAGTGTCTTCTGGTGCCCAAAGCAGAGGGATGAAATATTCATTAGGGAAGACACATCAAATCCCCATACTGCTGATATATGTCCATCTTTAATTGTCTTAATCAGCCTCAAACTAGATGCAGTTTGCATTATTTCCAGTGTCTTAAGACTGTTTATGGCATTATTTGAAAGATAGTTCCTATTATCTTTCATGTTCTGGTGTTGCTGTCTGATACTTGTGGCTGTGAAATGTGTCTATTTCTGGCTGTACATGGCTATACCACTGTGCAGGGTGCCTGTCTAAACAGTTATCAGCTTGATGGTAACTAAAACAATTGCAACAGCATGACAATGTAAGGAAACCAGGTCTGAAAATTATCCAATATTTTGGGAAACTTAGCTCAGCTAAAATGACTAATGGCTGTTTCTTTTTCTGACTGTGAAAAAATCCCAAAATTTTTGCAGTGCCTATAATTTTTGCAGTGCCTATTCACAGCATTCCTGCCACCATTAAGGAATAATTCCAAATATCAGTTACCCAAATTGCCTCTAAGCAATTTAAAGGGCAAGAAAGGAGAGCATCTCAATTAGTATGATGGGGAGTAAGAGTTAAGACACAATCCTGTATCTTGGATTCTCATTCTATCTCTGCAACTGTAGTTTTCATGTGTTCACCTCAGTACTTCAATGTCATCTTGGATTTTAAGTGGAGTATGTTTGTTCTAAGCCCAAAGCAAAAAAAAGAAAGCATACAAGAATCACAGCAGACAGGACATGCAATGTAATGATATCAAGCAAAGCTCTCTTGAGACTTAAAGTCTAAATCCCATTCAATTATTTATTCCAGAGTTGAAGTACTCCCTTAGAGAAGAGCATAAGGTTAGTGTTAGGTCTGTGAGGTCATGTAGATGTACACTGAAATGATTTATTGACTCAAAGGGTATACACGTGCAACTACACATTTCCATCCACCCTTCCTTCAGTTTAGATACAGAACTTCATAGAGATGGAAAAGAATCAGAACTACAAATTGAAGAAACAGCAGCCTTTATATAATTCCCTTTTCTGTTGAAGGAAAGATGGGGTTTACATCTTGATCTGAATGCCAGCAAACCAGAGAACAGCTTCTGAAAGGCAGAGGGCTGGGTGCTCGTCTCACCCAGGAGAGCCCCCTCTGCCGCTTCATTAGCAAAAAGAGGTAGGTGAGCTTTCAACTGCATAGCAACAGGCACATAGAGTTTTGGCTCCTAATTTTTTTTTGAGGAAACAGGAAAAAAAACATGCCTAGGCCATCCTCATTTCAAAAATGCAGTAGATGGCAGGTAACATTCATGGGCAAGATGTAGCTACAGTGCTAAATAAGGCCTTGTGAAATGTGGAACCTCTCCCATTGAGAGTGACACTGAGCACACAAGGCACAGCAGGCAGGCAGTGGTCTCTAACCAGCTGCTTCCTCCTCTCCCCACTTCTGCAAATCCTGCCCTGGTTTCTCATCTAGCACAAGGCTTGTATAACAGGCTGCTGAATTCTCACTTTTCAGCAGGATTGGAAATTGTTTAATACAGGGTTTACTGTGGAGGGTTCTCTAGTAATTTGGATCTGAAATGGTAAATCTATAAGTGATGATGGTAAGCTCAGACAATAATGTTGCAGTCAGTAGACATAGCAGAATTGAAATGGTCCTTGCACAGCAGTATTGCTACATGCAGAAATTGAAGTTAATGAAACAGCATTCTGGGACTGTGAACTCTATCAACAATTTACAGGCAAATGCATGTAGTAAAAGACCTAAATATGGTTTTTATTACAGTTTCAGGTTGCTTCCCTTCATCTGTTACAGCCACCTGCCTGCAATGCAGAAAGTATTCCCTCTCCTTTAAATTCTCTCCAAGAGATCAAAATGAAGCTGCTGGAGAAGAGTTGCAACCATTTCCAATGAGGTCTTTACAACAGTAAATGACATTATCATACTGATTGCACTGAAGGTGCTGATTACACTGTAAACCAGCACAGACATTTTGTCCAAGAGCATGTGTTTTTTACAGATATCATATGTAACTTACAACCAGCCTGAAAGGACAACTGAAACAGTAGTGTTGTCTCAAATATTTTTTTTGTGATCTCAAGCAAATATAGTAGATTATGTGATGAATCATAGAACCATCTATATGTTAATTTTCCACATATTGCATTATATATGATCCCATGAACTAGAAGCTTCTAATGCTGTAGGGGTGACTGATGACTCTTAGTCATCCTTGAAGTCAACTCTCTCCAAAGACCCTTATTAGATAGCAGAAATGGATGCCCAAACCACGTGCTGCAATCCAACAGTCTGAAAATCTACTATCACTTCAGTTATCAAAGCTCATCTAAATTGCAACAGAAAAAGCCTAAACATTGTTTTCTGCAGGTAGTGCAGTATTTTCACACCACAGCTGGACACCCAATTTACTCTCTGTCTTTCAAGAATAAACTCTAGGATAAACGAGAGAACACAGATTTCCATTTCATTGCTCTCCATTCCTTTTAATCACTTCTTTCTCTTTTTTTCTAACCTTGGTTTACTGTCCTAATTTCTTTAACACTTCCCTTGGCTTCTATTAAGTTCTCTGAAAGGTTTATGTGCTTTCTTGCTAGACAATTTCTTCCCAGCTCCCATGGCTCTACTTTTAATAACACTGATACATTTCTCTGTGTATTTCTTGGTCTACATTTCTTCTGGGTCTTTGATTTTTCACAGCAAATGGTTGCTTTTATGAAGCCTTGTTATCACTGCCACAAATTCACTGCAGAAAGCAATCAGCCCAGATGGTAAATATGATCTTAGAGTATTACAAGGTCTTCAGTGCCTTTATTAATACTAGTATAAATAATTAAGTCCTTTTGTACATTTTTACAATACCTGCTGAAGGTGCAAAGGACATTAAACATCAAATCTTCTTCCTAGTGTCACATAATCTGATTTTTTTTTTTCTGTAGACTTAAAATAAGATGTCTCCTACTACTTTGGCCATTAATTTGCTGTGTGGGGCTGTCTGATGTCTATTCCTTTCTTCATGTCTCAGTTTAACTGGTGATAAAAAGGAAGGGAAAATATGGGCTGTGCTTAATCAAAATGTCATGTTAGTATCCTCACAACATTATCTTCTAAAAATATTCCATGTAACCAATCAATTTGGAACAGAAGAATAAACTGAACAAGACAGGAAAGACTGATATGATGGATTGAATTGATCCATCAATACAATAGTGCAGTGTACCACAGTTCTGATGGACTGGAAATACTCATATTGTCACTCCCATTAGATACCATAACTACTGCCAAATTTTTTCTAGAAAGAAAATCAAAGAAAACAATACACAGATAGTTCAATGACAAAATTACCAAATTATTTTGTCTTCATTTGATACAGTGTATAAAACCAGGCCACTTCTGCTGTAACACCAATTTATTTTTGAAATAGCATCAGAACATCACACTGGAGCAAGCAACAGAAAGATGGTTACTGTCTGAAAGAGCATTCATCTTAGCACAAACAGTGTGAGGATTGTTATAATGATTAAACACATTTTAGCAATCAGTGAATGCAGGAACCCTATACCCACCATGTACTCAGCACTGAGTGGTTTGTACTGATCATAATGTAGTTATATTTTGAAAAGAGATTACAAGAAGATTTATAGTATGGTGTTCTAATTTTCTTACAGAGAGTACTCTCTGTCCATAAAGATTGTGCTAGAAGAAAGTATAATCGTGTTTATGAGAAAATTTGACAAATGGGCAATCTAGGTGAACAGAGTTGGCAAGGTGGCACTTGATAAGATTTAAATCTGTTGTGCTAAGAAAGCATCTGCTGTGGAATGGCTCCCTCACAATGAGCTCTATTAATAACTTAGATTTGCCAGTGGCATATGGTATTACAAAAATATATTTGAATGTTCACTTAGTTGCATGCCAGACTGCCACATAAATTAGACTTGATTAATGTTGCCAGTGAGACTACTACAGATTTTCAAGTTGCCTCTAGTTATCCATCAGGTGCCCCCAAGTCAGTCTGTGGCTTCTGTAAAAGCAAGACACTTGACAATATGCTCAAAGCCTTAGCATCCATATCAGTTCTTCTGTAGCTTAATAATTTTTTGGTGACATTTTATTTTGTTTTCTTTCTAGTTTGCTTGGGGGGTTTTTTGGGCCAGGATTGGTGGGAGTTTTGTGTTTTTCAGGATAGTATATCCCAAAATTCAGAGAAAAGCCTCATCGTCAGGAGTAAATCCAAATGCTTCAAACATTGTTCTGCTCAGGTTTGGTCTGTCAGTTTGTTTAGACAAGAGGAAATGGTGGAAACTGATACACAAGAGGTTCCACCTGAACATGAGGAAGAACTTCTTTACTGTGCAGGTCACTGAGCACTGGAACAGGTTGCCCAGAGAGGATGTTCAGTCTCCCTCATTGGAGATATTCAAGCACCATCTGGACACAATCCTGTGCAATGTGCTCTGGGATGACCCTGCTGGAGCAGGGAGGTTGGACTGAATGACCCTCTGTGGTCCCTTCCAGTTTTACACATTCTCTGATTCTGTAATATCACAGTGAATTGGGCAAGTATCAAAAAGCTATCACAATCATTTTCCTGCCCCATTATCAGGTGAATGAGGAGACCAGATCACTACTGAGATGTTGCAGACCCGTTGGAAAACAGATCTCAATGCTGATCGGTTCCATGTATCAGATTTTGAAAAGCAGTATGGCTCAGGTGATGTATTTCAGGTTTCCTGTCTGTCACAGTGGAGCACGTTACTGAAAAGAGCTTGCAGAAGGCAGGGAGCTTAAGACATGCTGAAATACATGGGCCACACTTTATCAGACCACTTCTACCAATCTCTTAAATTATCTCAAGTGCAAAACTAGAAGGATAGTCTTACCTGTTTCAGGCAATCCTCATTGTTACTAAAACAAAGGCCTCATATTTATGCCAGTTGTCAGCAACAGATATAGAATGAAGTTGCTGAACAAAGTGTTGAATTGGGGTAGATGACATATAATTCTGCACTGTGTCCTGGAGAACTTTCTCTGATTAAAGATGATCATGGCAATCCCATAATAGAATACCATGTCCTGTGAACTTTTTATGACTTTTTAAAAAAAGGTTTACAAGTTATTCAGAAATTTGATGGTGTTTTAATGGCCTCCTTGTCTTTGAATTAAGATTTAATTATTATTTATGGAATCACACTGCCAAAGAAAGTCTTTAGGGTGAGAAAAAAAAAAATATATATATATGTTGCAGTCCCTATCTCAGAGATGTCCCTTTCTTAGACTTGCCTTTAAAAGGGGACTTTTTAAAGAGTAGGTTAATTTCTATTGACTTCAGTTATGAACAAAATATTATGCAATATCATGAAGTATTCAGCATAGGCTACTATACAAACCTAACTGAAAATTTCAGGGCTTACCTAAAGAGAGAAAAGAATGGTTTATGAGTGCTTGATTCAGCTCTTGGCAGTGAAATTCCTCTACTGATCCTTCACAGATCACTGGTAATAATTACCCCACCTGGGGTTTGCTGGCATTGAGGCACAAGTTCATGAGGAATGGCTGTACATAGGATATTTTATTTTTCTGGCAATTAACCACCCTGGCTTTAAAATTTTCAACCACTGCCTTCAAACTGCCTTCTGGCATCGTTTATGTTTAAGGGTAAAACACAGAAGAGTCATTTGACACTTAGAGTCAAATTTAGCTTTTTTTCCCCTTCAGTGCAGAAGCTGTTAAAGGCAAAACAACTTCCAGATCTGTGCTAACTTTCAATAATTCATTTAGATAATAAAATATTCCCTTACATGTCTTTTAAAAAATACTTTTTTATTGTTGTTATTTATTCTTTCTGTAATTATTTACAATAGAGTATACAGCAGTCACACTATCACAGGACACTATGTGGGAAATCTCTCTGCCAATTCTTTGGGCAGTTTGACTGACTAGGACATGGCTGACTGCAGTTCAGGACTATTAGTTAGTCCTGTGAGTACTGGTATGGTTTCTGTGAAATCAAGAGCAGTTGAGTAGTCTCCATATTCAGAAATGACACTGATATTTCATGGCATTGAGTCACACAGAAAGACTGGACAGCACATGCAAATACACATAAACAGAGATTCTGCATGCAGGATTCTTCGTGGCAGTATGCAGCACTGCTCTCAGCTACAACTCCTTAGATTCCAAGGACCAAGGAGGGAGGCTTAGAAAAGCAACAGCTTTCAAAGAGCATTTATACCATGGAATTAGCTCTTCAATTACATTGGTACAGCTGAAGTATGTGAATTCATTTCATAGTTCTACTTGAAACTAGAAATGTCCAGCATTTAATGATGTTGTGTTTTCTCTTGTACCAGTAGCAAATGAGCTGGTGGTATGCAAGAAATACAAAAGTGTCTGTTGATATCCCCTTGATCTGGAAACTGAGAATACTTCTTTCTTATTTCTGTCCTGTCTTTCTTTGGAATATAAAAGAGTTCCTGTAAAAAGTCAAATATTGTCCAAGATGTTGATTGTATGCATGTTCTGCCAAGTCCGTGATTATTAGGCATTACTCATTTTATTATTTTATTTTATTACCTGATACTATATCAGCATAATGCCTCCCCACACCCTTCTAATTTCTAGAAAGGTCAATAACATCACATCCAGTGGAAGTTGGTCACAGACCACCAGGTCAGGGTAAGGAAAGGAATGAAGTATACTGTTAATAACCTGGGGATATCCCTCTATCACAGAATAACAGAGTAGTTGAGGCAGGAAAACACTTCTGGAGATCGTCTAGTCCAAATCTCCTGCCCAAGCAGGGTCAGAGAAAGCAGTTTTCTCAGGTCAGGTATTAAATTATCTCCAAACATGACGACTCCACAGAGTGTCAGAGCAGCCTGTTCCTCTACTTGATTACCAATAATAAAGTATCTTTATTTTTCATTCTTGTAATTCCACATGCACCTTTTGCCTCTTGTCCTGTCACTGAATACCACAGAAAAGAGACTGACTTCAACTTCTTTACTCCTTTCATCAGGTATTTATACACATGCCTGAGATCCTCCTGAACCTTCTCTTCCTCAGGCTGGATAGTCCATGTCTCTTATTCCCTCCTCGTATGGCACGTGTGTCCTTGGCCATCTTGTGGCCCTGCCCTGCAGCAAGACCCCATCTCTCCTGTGCTGTCAAGCCCAGCACCAGACCCAAAGTTCCAGATGTATTTCACCATGGTGGACTACAGAGGAAGGATCAACTCCCTCATTTGCTCTCTTCCTAATGCAGCCCAGGGTGCTGATGGCAGCTTTTGCAGCAGGGAGAGATTGCTGGCGTGTGCTCAACTTGGTGTCCACGAGGAGTCCAAGATCATTACTGCCAAAATGCTCATCAGCCCATTGGCCCACAGCCTGCACTGGTACCAGGGCTTATTTCTCCCTGTCTGGAAAACCTGGCATTTCTCCTTGTTGAACAGATTCCCATTTTCCTTATTCTCAGCTGTTCTTGGAGAGTTTCAAGCTCTGACCAAGACTGGTCCCAAAGCGTCTTTGGGCACGAGGTTGGGCTAGAGACTTCCTGAGATCCCTTCCTACCTGAGTTATCATGTGGTTCAGTGACACATTTTCTAGCTCAGGGTTGCAGTCAGTGCTGCCATTCATGACATACCATAGTTTTCTGAGCAAAGTGTTGACTTGAAACAGAGGATATGTATGAGGGACATCTACAGAAAAAGAACAAATTGTGCTAGTAGAATGTGCTTTCCATTTGCTGCAGAATTCACCTGTGACTTAATCAAATAATAATTTAAAAAAGGGAATTTTGAGTACAGTGTGCCTACTCATTTGTTCACTCTTTTTCTTAATTTAGTCTTTTGCAAATATCATTTCCTATGGCTTAAAGAATGACACCAACAAGAATATCTAAAACTATGTTTCACCAGTTTCACTAATTATGTTTTACTGGATTAATAATTTAGTGGATTACTAATTCTGCATAAATCTTCCTAAAATATAGGATTTGCATTGAATTTTTTCTGGCCTTGGGGACTTTTTCCCTCTCTTTGTTCCATTTCTCTAGATAGGTATTCATAACACTGAGAAGAACTGATGTAAACTATAATTTTTCCCCTCAGAATATAGACTGCACAGTGGTTACTGTGCTACTTTAAGATTTACAGGACTTCAGCTCCTTCCAGTGCTACACTTGAAACTTGAATAAGTTACTTTTCTCCTCTTTTGCTTGGCTTCTCATCCATAGTACTGATATATTCTCAGATTTGTATCATTCAGGACTGCTGGAAATAGGAATATGTGACAGTAAAGAAAACAATTTAAGTGCGTAAGAAGGAAAAATGCAAAACCTGAAATTTTGTGCTACCATAATAAGTGAAATCTAGTGTCAGCTGAAATGCTAACAGCAAATAATATAAGTGTTTTTATCATATTTACTGCTGCCATATATGTGGTTAAGGGAATTTTCTATAGCATCTACAATTTACTGAACTAAATGAGTAGAATGCTAAGTTATAAAAGTATTAATATCACCTCCTCCATGAGGTCACATGAAAGATTACTGTAGGAAACACTGACACTTCCAGGCACATGGAAAACAGAGTTCATTAAAAAAGCTCTGCTGTTCCAAAAGCAAGTTATCAGCAAGGATATCTTTTCTCCTAAAACCTTGTTTTTGTTCTGAATCATTATTTCATATATGCATGTGTCTAGTTAAAAACGCTCATTTTCCTGAGTTGAATGATATAAGAAGTAACCATAAGCATGAAATTCCTTTTGATTAAATGAAAAGGCTGAAGAAGTGCAACTAAATCTTTTCAGCTGAGACTAGTGTAACATCTGCTTTGTCTGCAAATTGTTTCCTTTAACAGTTTGTTTTATCGAATTGAAGCTTCTTACTTCAACTTCTGGGGTTTTATTGTTATTTTAGCAGGGAGGAGGGGCAGACTGTGATACTTTATTACTCAAGGGTATCTTTTTTGAAAATTAACATATGTATATGTATGTACAGGCAGTACTTACATAGGTATTTATCTTTGCATCTATGCAATTATTAAACCAAGCAAGTTTAAAACCAGCAGAAATATTTTTATAAGTTTAGTGAGGATTTTTTAGCCATAGTAACATGTAAATAGCAACCCCCCTTGAGCCTTAAATATAGCTATGGAACAATTAACAACCAAATAGCTGTCGGAATTAACTCCTTTTTTCAGTTCTTTGTTTTCCTGATATATTTTGTTTTCATACTGAGAGAAAAATTACATAGGAAACAAAAAATGGTTCGTCTCACTCTAAACTACTTGTGAGCAGCTACAGTAACATGACTGAAGAGCAGGGAAAGTGCAAATTATTGATACTTTTAAGTTATGGGCTGCTGTGGGTCACCAAAAAAGTAAAACTCTAGTGAATGCCCACAGGAAGAAAAATTAATCATAGCTGTCTTCAGTACAGTCAAGGGAAGAAATTGTTGCAGAGAATGCACTCACCAAAATCATAAAGAGGGATTTATTTTTGGAGTAAATCTAAATCAGGTTCTCAGTGACCATTAGCAGTTGGATTGCATTAAGAAGGAGCCTTCTGGTCTAGTTTTTGAGAGAAGAATTATTTACACAGTCAGAACTGATACACACTTATGATATCAAGGAAAACAGTGATAATCGAGGGCCAGGTGGGAGATTTGCTTGAAAATTACACCCGTGATCTTAACATGAAATGTAGAATAGAGTCATATTGTCTAATTTTTTAGTCCCAGAATGATTCTTGAAAAGATTATTTCTAATAAACTAATCATATATTCTAGAAGTTTCTCTCCTGAAACATTTTGATGTCAGTCTGCTTTTTAGATAGTCTCCAAGAAACAAACTAATGTGTTTTTATTTTTAATTTGAATGCAATGTTCTCTTTAACCTCAGGTTAATAGGCTATACAGGCTTTCAAATACTGTAGGTCAAGACCAATATTTTCAAAAAAAGAATATTTTAGAGGTGAGCTTAAAGATGCTCAAGTAAGTATCTTGTCTACTGAAGGCATTGGTTATTCCAGTTTCAGTTAAATGCAGTGGTAGCTTTATATTTACCCCTTAATTTGCCAAAAGAATTTGCATTGTGGCTCTATGTCAATAAGTACAATATGAATCTGTTTTCTTCTCCAGTGCAGCTTTCTGTTTTGTTTTGGTTTTGTTTTTTTTTTTTTTTTCCTAAAATGTTGTTTAAAATTATGGAAAGAGTCAAGTAGGGAGAAATGTTGGGAATTTTTTCTTTAGTTTGTGATTATTTTTCAGTGTTTGATTAGTTAGTTAGTTTTGGTGAGTATCATTTTTTTGTTTGGCATACTAATTCCTGGGAAATTACAAGATACATGAAAGAATTATAGAATGGTTTCAGCTGAAAAGGACCTTAAAGATCATCTAGCTCCAAGCCCCCTGCCATGGGGAGTGATGTCTTCCACTTCAATACTTTCAGAGAAAGGGCACCCAAAACTTCCGTGAGAAACTTGTGCCAGTGCCTCAACATGCTCAGAGTAAGGAATTTCTCTTAATATCTAATCTAAACCTACCCTTTTTCAGTTTTCCTGTATGACCTCTCATCCTATCACTGTATGCCCTTGTAAAAAGTCCCTGTCCAGCTCTGTTGCCAGCCCCCTTCAGGTACTGGAAGTTTGATATAAGGATCTCCCTGGATCCTTCTGTTCTCCAGGCTGAACAGCCCCATCTCACTCAATCTGCCTTCACTGGCGAGGAGCTCCTTCCCTCTGATCATCTTGGTGATCATTCTCTGAACTCACTCCAGCAGGTCTGTGACCTTCTTACATGGAGGCTCCAGAGCTGGATGCAGCACTCCAGGGGGGGTTTCACAGGAGCAGAGGGGCAGAATCCCCTCCCTTGACCTGCTGCCCACGCTGCTTTGGATGCAGCCCAGGACACGTTTGGCTCTCTGGGCTGTGAGTGCACATGGCTGGGTCATATTGAACTTCTCATCCACCAACACCACCAAGTCCTACTCCTTAGGGTTACTCCCATCCTCAGCCCAGCCTACACTGCATTTGTATGCTGTCTCTACAGGAATGTTTTACAGTCCCTGGCTAGGAAGGCGGTTGTCAATTAAAACCGCTGTAAAATTACAGCAAAACTACTTGGCTACAACAGATCATATAATAAGAAAAGGAAGCCTAATTTGTTACTTTAAGGCTTCTCTTTAATGCACTATATTAATTGCACTTCTAGTCAAGGGTAGTTCTCTATTTCACTAGCAACATGATTACAGTGCAGCTAAAGGTGAAGGCCATATGTTAATTGTTAGGGTATTTGAAGTGCATTAAATCACCTACTAAGAATCAGCCAGCAAATGTTGTTTGTTCTCAATTATTAATACACTCAAATCTGACTGAGATTACATAACAAACACAACAGGAATGGGAGTTGTAGGGGACCAGGAAAATCTCATTCTGACTCCAGTGTTTGTGACATGGACCCACTTTTCCTTGTACCTTTCTGTGGTAATGAACCTTGTTAATGATTTCCAGCAAACTGGTGGACAGAAACTAAAAAACTATTTCCATCTCAAGTTTTTCAAGGTATTTGTTTATTTTGAGACCATGCGATCATTATTCTTTCCTATGGCTTCTTCTTTATGTGCTAAAGCTATTTTATTGCTGCTGGCAAATGCAGAATATATCATAGGGTTCACAGGGATTGTTCTGCCAAAGATGAAACTGGAATTAACTCCAGATCAACTGATACCTAATGAATGGCATCATATTTAGAAATCAGGTACCAGTTTCAGTTTAAAGAAACAAATTGGACTGTGAATTTTCCCATGATGTTGTTTAGTCAAGTGTAAAATTTGATTTTTTACATTCATTATAACATATGGTTGGAAGTGTCGCATATGGTTGGAAGTGTCAGCCAAAAGTCAAATGGCCATTTTTCCCTCACCTCATATCCCAGTTGTCCTGATATTTTAATCATTTTCTAGTCTCCCACTGTGATGTTGGAATATTTCAACTTGGATTTTCATATGCATATATACATATTTATGTGCAAAGTATAATTTAATAAACTGTTAAGACACAGATTCAGAAACTGGCTTCGAGGTAAGGAAAAAACCTGCATTTTTCATATCTGTATCAGAAGTTGTCAGTGTTTATTTTAGTCTAATTTATTCAATAAGTTATGGCTTACAAATACTTTTAACATTGACCATAAGAAGCCTTAAAAATAATTATACGGATTGATTAAAAATAATCCTTCTGTACTGTCACTGTCCTAAATATTATTACAGACTCAGATCCTGCAGGTATTTTAATCAATATATATGTGTTATCCTGCCTGAGGTGTTATGCTTCATCTGTGAAATAAAGTCCTTAGTGGAAAGGATATGACTGCTGTTTGAGTTCACTAGAGATCACTAGTCAGGGTAAATATTGTCTGTAATTTTTAGGGTGTTCTCTTGTCTAATTATTATTAGAATGTTTAGAAATTATGTAAAACTCTATCCGTGACATCTTTGAAAATTTAATCTACAACACCCTTAAAACTAGTCAGACTCTGCTTTGTATATTGAATAAAAGAGGAATTTGCCACAATATTTTCAAACTCTTCATCAGTCTGGATCAACTTTTTGGCTGCATGCAAAGTAAGGCTCTAAATGAGCTGTTACATTTGGCTGTTAAAATTGCTGTGAAAGCCTTCTTTTAAACTTAGTACGTTGTTTATGAACATGACAAGAAATGGAGGCTTTTATTCATAACTTTCTTCTTCCGTTCACGCAGGAAAGATTGTCAGATATTGAATAAAGAAAATAGACTGTATGCTTAGAGAAAGGAGGAGTGACAAAGGCCTGAAAAATGTGAAAACATAACTAAATATAGCATATGATATTTTGCCATCTTCTCCATGAAAAAATTGTCGTCTTTTACTTCTATATGACAGCATGTTTAGAAAAGTGTTAACTTAATTTTCAAGTTGTCCAATTCTATCTTGTGCACTAGTTCACATGAGGCAAAAACTGACTTATTTTTGTCCTGGGGTGTTTCACTTTTTTTTCTTTTTTTTTAACTGTATGTGTTGAAATGTCATGGTATTTTCTTCATAGAGAGTTCATTATTACTGGACTAAGGACAGAAGCTATAGAAACAAAACTTGCATAATTACCATTGCATTCTAATAGATTATTTACATTGGCTTTCTCTTTTGCATAATTTCCTATTAACTGGTGGGGTTTTTCTACATAAAGCTCTACCTAAGCTGATTTAGCCTTGGAGAGCCTTGGATGATTCTGGATTCAGGCTTTTTATGCTAAATATTCACTATGAAATTTCCAACAACCTCAGTCTGGTACTATTGGCTTGTTTTTTGAATGAATCAAGATGAGGCCAAGTGAAATATAAAATTCAGGAGGATTTTTGGGTTTTTTTAAATTTTCTTTTGTACTCCTCCACATTATTAAATTTCTAACTTATAAGGTAGGAAGAGCCCATTCCTAGTGTAATTTGGACTGAGACTGATAATTCTGCTCTCTTCATCTCTCCTCTCTCTGAAGAAGCATTCTTCAGTGTGGAAAGTGATGTGGTTATTGTTTCTCAGCAAAGCCTGAATATCAGCTCAACCTCATCCTCATCCACAGTGTAGTTATCTTTCTACCCACTCTATTGAGTCCCTCTGAACTTTCCAGCTCATGTGTCTTCATCAGGACAATGCCAACACATAGTCTGACTGAATACCATGATCAACACTCCTTAGCTTCCCTCACAAGAAGTGACAAGTCAGACCTCTCACTTGTCATGTTTTCATAGATACAGCAGAGACCATCTGAAGAATATTCTTTTTTAAGCAATACTCAGGTGACAAACTGTATTTTTAGCTGCTGACCTTTTGTCAACAGATCAAAGTGTCTACAGACAGCTGTAGGAATAGAAAAAAAGGATGGAGATGATTTCCAGGGGAAAAGAGAGAGTGTTGGTTTATCAGGTTTACTAGGACATTGCCCAAAGACAGAACTATCTCCTGTTGACAACAGAGGCACAGAGCCTGTGTGGACAAGGTTTTTTCTCATAGAGGAACTGACAGGCTATGGACATAATCTATTCAGGATGAGATGCAGACATCAGATTTAGACACCAGGGAGTGGGTGATGGGACAAAGGGTAGTGATATTAAACTGAAAGAAGGTAGGTTAAGATTCAATATTAGGAAGAAATTCTTCCTGACACAGGTGGTGAGGCACTGGCACAGGTTGCCCAGGGAAGTGGAGGCCCTATTCCTGCTGGAGGGGGCTTTGAGCAACCTGATGTAGAGGAAGGTGTCCCTATCCCTGGCAGAGTGGATGGAACCAGATAGTCTTTAAGGACCCTTCCAACCCAAAGTCTCCCATCACTCCATGCTTCTGTGATCAGATATGAGATGTACAACAGGCAGAGTTGCTCACTTCTGACTCCCCAAAGAGATGTGGCAGACCTGACCCCTGCAGCCAGCACACCTGGAGACCTGCTCAGCTGCTCCTGCAGAGGCCAGTCACAGGACATGTGGGAGGGAGGCCCTCTGCTACCCTGCACAGTTCCCCAGTTGCTGCTGTAGGTTTTACAGAACTTGTTTTATGCTTTCCAGCCTTGGGTGGCTGGCTTGGTTCTCACAAGAAACAGAATTGAACCATTATTTCCAAATACCAGAGTAATTCCCCTAAATAAGCAGGATCCTACTCTTCAATTTTTTTAACAAAATCAGTTAATTATTTGGATGATGTTTTTCAGATTATATACTTCAGAAAAATACTAATACTCCTCAGGAGATTTCCTTTTGGCAGTAGATCATTTTACCAAGTTTTTGGTTCTACACAGAATTATGCTTGGTTTTTGAATGAATTTCTGCTCCCAAAAAGTTTAGGAAGCCATCTACCGGAGTTTTTATTTCTGAGGAATCTGGATTTTTTTTTGGTTTATGTCAGTTTTTGATTGTGTTTAATCCACTCTGAACTCCACATCCATTTGTATAAGCCCTTCAGACTACTATATACAAGTAATTGACCTGGAATTTCTGGACAGATGTTAAGTGCACAAAAATGTTTGATGTATTTCCCTAGTGAGATACCAAGTCCATGTGAGATGCTCAATGATAGGGAATTCTCCCACAAAGTATTCGGACTTGATAATACCAAAAAGTTGATTTTATCTTGAGCAATCCAGAATGATGTTTCTTTAACCTTGCTTCTAGGTATAGCTCTTATATTTCCTGTGATCTTCCCTTATAGCTATGCAAGCATTTACATTGGTACAAAACTAATATGGAAAGTGCAGTTTGGGGAGCTTTTTGGTTGCTTACAAATTCTTTGTTCTTGTTTTGCAGACCTGATGCAAAGGTCTGCAACAGAGAAAAGCCAGAGTAGGGGATATTTCTTTGAGAAGCCTGGAGGAGGTACTAAGAAAGAAGGGGTTTTTTTGCTGTCAACTTCATGGGAGGTATCCATATATTACAGGTAAAGGTAAGATCTTTCCTACTCTCACAGCAAAAAGGAAGCTCCACGGTGACATTAGCACAGCACTAAGCTGATGGTTTTGGCTGCTCCAGAGGCTTTGCCTGTCTTCTGTTTTTCAGCACCTTTTCAACTAAAAGCCCAGGTAAAATGTCAGATAGAAGTGTATGCAATGAATATACAAAACCTGAATTTGAATGGCCTTCAATGTACCTAGTCTGCTTACTGTAGATTCTTGTATTCATTCCAATGGACTTTTACATATAAGATAAATTAGGAAAAGAGGCCATTGCCTCATTGCAATGAAAACTTGATTTCATTATTACACAATGTCTGACTCAAGGATAAGAAATGTGCTACTTCTAGACGGAACAATTGAAACAAAAAATAAAAATGTGTAAAACTTATAAATCACAAAAATATATCAAAGATGCACTCCTCATTTTGTGTAGAACCAGATATCCTCACTGCTGAGGGCAGTGCTTTCTGAAGGCACATGAAGTCTGCCAGCACTGCAGCCCTGTGGGCTCTGTGCCTGGCTCTCCTGCCTGCCTGAACCCACAGCCTCCACCTCTGTCCCCCCTGGTGCCTCTTAGGCAGCTCCTGGGGAGGAACAGCAGCCTCCTCCCAGGATGGACAGGGGGAAGTGTAGGCCAAAAAAGTCAGTACTGAAAGCAATTAAATAAAGGCTTATTGGGTGAAAAAAATTATCCTAGAAAAGGGTAAGTACATAAATTTTTCTCAACAGCAATTTTATCTTTTCATTTAAGCACACACAAAAGCCTATAGATGCCACCAGGATATCCAGTAATGAGTAAGTTCACTGGTAAATGCTGTGTGGCCTTACTGAATTTTGATAGGAGTCACCTCTATATCAAGCCAGCTGGCTTTTGTCCTGTGATCAATTACGCATTTTTCTTATGCCAAGTATGTTTTATGTTGTCAATAATCCAGATCACATTTCAAAAATAATTCTGTTTGTGACATTCTAGCATTTCTCTCCTGCAACATGATTTGTTATTTGTTCTCCCAAGATTTTGATGAAGCTTTGAAGTCTCACATTTGGCTTAAGACTTTTGCAAGTCATTTTTCTTCTCTATTAGAAAGGACACCTATATATTGTTGTTTTTCCAGAAATGTAAAATCTCAATTTTCATCTTTTTCATTATGTCTATTTTATTTTTACAATGTCATTTTTGCTGTGCCAAAGCAGACTTTGTTTAAAAAAAAAAAACACTATCAACAAAAACCCCAACCAAATCCCTCTTGCTTTTCCCAGCCATAAAGTTGCTTCACTGTATGTGAGGGAAAGCAGATATGAAAATACTTCATAGATTAAATAATATATTTTTCCATTCACCTTTATTAGAATGGAAAAACTCCAATAGAAATACATGGGGTTTCAGTTTTATTTCTCCCTGTTTGATTTTGTCTCTAAGTTCTTAATAATTAATTCTACCTCATTGCTTTAATGTAGGCAATTCTTCAGAAATTCTGCAAATGAAATCCTGTGTTGAAAACCTAAATAGCTCCTTTAAATAAACAGGGATGTCAATAAAACTTTACTAAAAATAAATTAGCAATTAAAAATCCAATTCAGCAAAACATCTGATTACACACTTACTTTAAGCATATGTTTAATACCAGTGGAATTTAAGCAGAAATTTTGAAGTTAAGAAATTGTGGGCCTAAAAAAATAATTTAATAATTGTTATAAAATCGTAAAATAATAATATACTGTCAAGGAAGCTAAAGCAGAAAACAAGGGAAGAAAAATAAATATTTCCTCAATTCTTCTGCCTTGTTCAAGATACAAATAAAAAGCCCTAAACAGTTAAGTTTACATGGCTTCATTTTGTGGGTCATTTTTCTTTCACTTTCACTGCAGTAGGTTTTAGGGATATGATAAAGGAGCTGAAAAACAAAAGGGTAAAAAATTATCTGGATTTCACTCCAAGCTGACTTCACTTTAACCAATAAGATCCACTGGCAATTTGAATTTTCAGTACAGTCTGAGAGATATTTAAAGGCAGATTTTTGAATCAGGCCAGGATCCATTTATTGTTACAATTCTTTTTCACTAACCTGTAAAATATGCTGATTTTGGACAGAAGTTATGTGTTTGGGTAACATCAGATGGTCAGATATTAAACTTCAACAAAGTTTTTTGATGAAGTGTTCCCATAGAGTCCCAAGATACTACTGTAATATGAAATATTGTTTTCTTCCAGGGGAAGAAGCCCACAAACTTTTGTAGCTTTACTTTTTTAATTGCACATCAGCTCTGAAACTTCACAGGAAAATACAGATAGTAACAGTGTTTTTTAACTATCACAGTGCCTGGAAGGTCACAGCATTATTACTAGATTACTTTACTAAGGCTGAAAACCTGTAATATGGCACCATGAGATTTGGCCTCTTCTTTGAACTTGAATTAGGGAACTAAAATAATCACAGCAGCCCTACTGTGTATTAGGAATTTTATTTACCTACATGTTGAGATATGAACTGACATGGCTGCATGTTTGAAGACTTGGCTGTCAGGCAGGAGATCAGACCAAGAGGACAGCTTCAAATATAAGGACAAACTTACAGATTTCTTGTCTGGATAAATGTCAATTATTCAAGCAGAGCCCATACAAACTCTCAAAGTCAGTATCACAGGGTGACTGGGCACCTAGCTGATGCTCCTTTCATGTCAGACATTTGATGTCTCTCATTATATAAACCATACCTGCTGCAACAGCAAGTTTGTCCATATGTCCTATTTTATAACCCATTTTACTTTTATTGCCTCCTGGGACTACTAAGCAAACAGAGGGAACAGGGAAAACTTTCTGGCTGGTGCATGTGAAGTCTTCAGGCACTTCAGAAGTTCCTTCAGAGCCTGTCTCACTTTACAGCAGCTATGGATGGAAAACAGCAACCCCTCTATAAACTCAACTGTAAGTAATGACCTCCATATGCTTAAATAGCTTGAGGAATATTAGCTCATTAGTGAAGATACTTAAATAGTGTGGTATGTGCAATACTTATATTCAAGTGAATTCTTACCAGAAAGCTATGCCATGTTTCAAGTAACACAATTATATTCTCTACCATTAATAGAACAAAGAGCCTTGTAAACTATTATGTACATTCAAGCTTTTGCTTGATTAGTTAAGGGAAATATTTGTTCCTGGCCCACTGTCAGCTCTGTGATTATGTATCAGTGATGATAAAAAACTTTCATTGAAGTAAAGCTTTTGCCTGCCTAAAGATGACTTCATTTTGTGATACAATAAGTGCTGGTAGCTCCTGTTACTAGCAGCAGGAGTTCCTTTGTTTTCAGTAAGCATTAGTCAAGTATATGCCCCTTCAGAAATCAAAACTCAGAATTTATTAAAAACTTAACATATAAAACATGAATTTTGAGTGCTCAGTGATTTAATGTAGATGTTCTTTGCTTAGTTTGTTCACATGATCAGGGGAACAAGTAGGAATCACTCCTACACAAACCATAATAATTGTAATATTCATCTTGAAAATGTAAGAGCTTGACCTCGTCCAGACTCTGTAGCTCAGGACAAATCTGAAAACTGAGTCTCTATTTTTGCAGGCATGGTTCTGGAGTATGGGTCAAGCTGAGAGGGGTGTTCTGTTGCTTGGTTTGGTTTTGATGCTTCACTTGATCAGAATCAAAATAGTGATATTGTGGTAATATGTAGGTGATTTTATTAGTGTGATACAGGAAGGGGCCCAGGAGAAAACAATTAAGTGATGCTGAATGTAAACATTCAGTGATGCTGAATGTAAGTTTGAGGAATGATTTTAAAAAGATTACTTTTGCTTTTAAAATTGCATTTATCTAATCTTGAAAAACAGTTTTGAACATCTTGACTTTTGCACCTTGACCTGCCCTTTGTGCCTGTCACAGGCACCCTCTGATTATCTGAGTTATCACTTCAGAGCCAAGGAATCTATGAAAGGCCTGCATGTAGTCAGCAACCTCTAATATATAAGCACTATGAATACAATTTCAGGATGAAATATGGAATACCTGGTTTAAAACCAGAATGATAGATTTGCACAGGATATGAATGTCCAGCCAACTATCAAGTTTATAATTAGAATTACTATTCTTTAATACCACTCCACTCTCAATTTTCTCCCCTTCCTCTTTTAGTCACATTATTTGATTCTCAGCTTAAAATTTTCTGTTCCTTAATGTCTTCAAATAATCAGAGAAATTCAGCTAAAGGCCATGGTTGGCACAACAGTACACCTTAGCAATGTGCTCCCCCAGCCAAATGTGAATTATTTTTTCCCTTGTATTTGAGCTTATTCTCCATTATCTCAATGTACTCATTCATTAAATACATCCACAACAGTATTTTTTTTATTCTAAAAAGTCGCTAGTATTATTCACTGTATCCAAAAGTACATTTTGGACTCTAATTTCCAAAATAATATTAAGATGTAAAATTGCTTAATATTGAAAAGCAAGCAAACAAACAAAAAAGCCTGCACATTGAACACTGGGGTCACACACCCATCTCTGGCTAACATAAGAGATTTTTATCCCAAGTGATGTCTCTAATTATAATTTCTTGTATTTTCCACTTTTAAAAATAACCTTTCTCATCCTTATCATTTGATGAAGTTCACTGGATGCTTCTCTAATCTAAATGTAAGATAGGAACAGAAGAATAATTACATGGAAGAATGCAATAGCCCAGAACTGGCAGAGGGTTTCTTTATGTAGTAGTAGGCTAATGGAAATTTTGGAATAATATATATCACAGTGTGATGATTAAGGATAGCTTCATAATCAGTTAGAAAGGTAGAAAGGAAGAGTCTGTCCACTGAAAAAATATCATTGAAATCAGTCTCTAATTTCTTTTGGGAGAAGGTGGACAAGATTTCTCAAATTAATATATAGAAGGAGTAGGCCCAACAGGGTTCTTACTTGGTCATTATTTGCAAACTTTTGTCATGTGTTTTTCTAGACAAATAGTCAGTGAAGCCAGCATGAAGCCAGGAAACCTCAGAAATACCTTTAATATGGCACTAGCCAGCTAGCTCAGTGATATGGGCTCCTAAAAGGCAATTCTCTCACTGCTTTCACATAAGAGGTGAGATAAGTTATCTGCTACATAAACCACCTACACTGTATTTCTCATGTAAGTTTCTTAACTCAGAGAGAGCCTAATACAAATAATGATTACAAATGGTTATATCAGCCTTACCTTCTCTTCTTTACCCCAGGAGGATTTTCACCAGTCAGGCTTGATGACTGAAAAGTAAGTCAAATGTGCTTTTTAAAGAGCAGATATCTAACTTAAAGGTGAACTCTAATCTGACTAGAATCCTTGCCAGGGAGCAAAACTCCTGAGGGACAAAAAAGCAAGCTAATTGAAAACGTCGTTGTTACACCACATATGAGTGAGTAGTATTAGAACTGCAGTTACTACCATTTAACAATTATTAAATATATTATTCCATTGCAGATTCACAGTTTTCTCCCTAGAAGCTGCAATAATCACAAATAAAATCATGTATTCTGTTTCTTGTATAGGGCTTCTGTTTCAGGGGAGGCCATGTACATCCATGTATATCAGAGTGGATGTTCAGACCTTCAGTCTGAGAAAAAAAGACAGAATAGTGGGCATTAAAATGGATAAATAAATCCAAATTTCATTCATGGACAAAGTGAAAACACAATTTTAGATATCAATGTTCCTTTACAAAAATATAAAAAAATATATGACACACAGAAGGCATGGACAGGAATAATCAATATATGCTAATAAACTCAAAATAATTATTTTTGGGGTAGTCCTAGTAGAAAATGCTGAATAACAGCATCCTCTCTCAGACATCCTTTCCTTTATTCAAAGCTGCATTGCAGAAGGAATCAAGTGTTTGAGAACTGTAGTAATGAACTCACCAGAGTATGCAAGTTGGATTTCAAGCTAACATTAGGCTGATCCCCTCTGTCTCCTGGCTGAAATGGTGTCCTGACAAAGAGACCATCTCCTCTTCTTAGAATACAGGAATTTATAAACATAGAAGAGGATGTAACATTCTAGGTAATTTTGGAACACTTATTTGATTTTAACCTCTGACATATTACTCTTCCACCTTGAATTTTTCTCAGTACTAAAAATACAATATAAAGCTCTAAATACATGATCTTCACCCTTTGGAACTAATTTTCTTTTTTTTCTAATATATGATAGCTCACTATTTTTATCAAAATCTTTACTATTTACATGGAACTTTATTGCAACCCATTTTACCTTGATTAGGTTTTATACAGTATATTCAAACAGATAAGAGAGTGGAAATAAGTCAGATCAGAATCATTATTCTTCAATATCTCATCTGGAATTTCATAACAAGTAAACTGCTATTGAAAATCTGTCCTTGCTGCACTGCTCCATTATAGTATCTCAGTCACAGAGTTCACTTACTGTAATCTTCCATACAAGTTCAAATTCCATTCACATCCAACTGAAATAACACATAGCATTTCTGAGAGAAGAAACACCTCAAGCTGTCTGATATGCCATTACTGGAAACAAACCTTTTATTTTTTTAATTTTTTTAACTATAAAATCAGCTGTAGGCCTCTCTTATTCACGACAATTTCAAAAGTTCCTGAATCCCAACATAAAAACTTTACATAAAAATGCTTAACATTGCTGGAGTTGTAACACTGACACTGACAAAGAATCTAAGCCATTGTCATCTGAAGCTGTTTTATAAAGGTGAAACATTATTAAATATGTACTTTAAGAGAGACAATTTTTTATGGGTTTAAGTTATGCCAAAAATCTGCATAAATTTTGAAAAATTAAAAGAAGTGTCTACTAAAATATTCGAAGGACAAAATTAATAATGCTGATGAACTGGAGAGGCAGAAACATGCTGTGCACTTTTTAAAAATTCCTGGTTTTAGACAAGCATATGCATGTAAGAAGCCCTTTTTTCACAAAACTTCATCCAGAAACTTCTGAAGAGTGCTTGGACTTGTGAGAAGCTGGCAGCTGAGCAGATGGAATTAGAAATGCAAAGTCATAGCTTTTTTTCCTTATTATCTTTCACCCTTCCTGTGCTTCTTAGACCTCTCCCTGGGCTGAGCTTCTGGTTACTGCTGTTGTTACTTAATTTAATTTGTTGAAGATCAGAGGAAACTGGAAGGATTGGCTACTCTTTCCTCTGGTACAGCAGAGGACATGAAACTTCAAGTAACCACCATACCTAGTCCCATTCTGTAGTTCACAAAACTATCTTGAATAAATTTTTATGACAGTCAGCATGACTTTGAAAGAATTTGGCGCCGTGGTCTTTGGTTCAGCACAGCATCTGCTGTCTCCAAAATAAAGCCATGGTGAACCTATTTCACTTCTCACAGCCAATTCCACTGTACATAAACCTTTTGATGCAGGCGAGCATCTGCAGTAAGGGCAGAATACCTTTTCCTACATTCCCAGGACACTTCATGAGATGAAAATTGTCTTAAAGAGGTGTCATTCTCTTCCAGTTTTATTGCTGTCATTTTTAATTCATGATTATAAGTAGTCCTTTTCCATTTAAAATCAAAGTTAATTACTGAAGAATGTCATTTAGGTTTGTAACAATTTAACAAATTTAAAGTCCTTCCATGAAATAAAAGAAAGAATGGAATACACTTCTACTTGTCTTTTTTCACTCTCATTTAAATCTTATTTAGGTATCCTGTTGGTTTACATTTAAAAAAATAAAAAGGAGAGAAGGGAGAAAGATTTATTTAATATTTAATTAAAAGCAGCTTAATATATATTCACTCTAACATAAAGGTGAGATGCATCATGCATCTGCACTTCAACAATTCTTGTGGGTCTTTCCAACTCAAGTTATTCTGGATATGGTTCTATGATTCTACACTATAGGGGGAAAAAATGTCATTTTTTTCGCTCATGTCATGGCAAACTAATGTAGAAAGATGCATAGAAAATCTGAAAAATTCTGAAAATTACCTCCTGCTAAGACATTGAAGTATGTAGTGCTAGTGGCAACCTTTAAAAATTATAGTAGCCACTGAGTGTTGTCATTCAACCTTTGGATGGTATATTCTTCTTTAAGTATATGAATATGTAGTGGTCTCTTAATTTCTAAGGTGTTAAAATGTCCAATAGCTAAAGCTAATAATTTTTAAATCTCATAAAACTATTGTTATAATGTATAAATTACTTGAAAACATACTCTTCACTTATAGGTAGGGACAAATGGGAGTCTCACTGTAAATCTAAGAATCATTTCTAGTCTTGTGTGTTCCAATCAATTTTGACATGGATTTTGTATTTTCAGGAAAACAACAGGTACTGATTGTGGAAATCATCCTAATGAATATAAATGTTGATCTTCTTTACACATATTTATATACATGCATAAAATTAATCTTTGAAAGTAGATGACTGAAACTCTGCACAAGCTGATTTCTCATTCTGTATTGCATTGCAGTTGTCAAACTGCATTTTTTCAGGTCTGTTTTAGAGCACAAATAGCAAGTGAAATACACACTTCAATGTTCCTCTTTCTCTGATCATTCAAATATTAAATATTGTCTATTTCTACTTATAAAATGTGGCAATCAAACTTTTAAATTTTAATACAGGGTTAATCATACCAGTATGCAATTTTCTTTTTATAAACAAACTACTGCATAATTTAAAGGAGCCAGGAAAACATGACTCTATTATTAGTCAAACAATTTCAATAAACACTATCCATAACCATAGTGTGTAGATGCAAAAAGAGTGGAAATTATGGTAATTTTCTGAGAAAGATAATTTTCAGAGTGGATCCTCTTTTTTTTTTTCCCTAATCTAGAAATAATAGGGACAATTTAGACCAAGCTTTGATGTTCAGAAGAGTCAATATCTTAGCTGTTAAGACAGCTGATAGCTTAATGCCTTTGGCTTATTATCTTTAATTTCAGAAATGCTCATCTTCTCACTGTATAATGAGATTTCCCCCTCCATTAAAAATAGTCCCAACTAGCCTGTCTGTTAATCTAAAGATAAAGCCTTAGGTGAATAAGACATGACATAGAAAGTGCTATAATATGATGGGTATCAAAAATCTCATCAGGAAAAGTTTCAGACAGAAAATGAGAGCTTGTGAACTACTCTATAGCATGAAAGCTTTTACTTAAAATGTGTTATCTTTGTGCTCCTGCCTTCATAAACTTAAAACTGCTCCATACTGTGAAAAGCATTATGGCAATTAATCAAAAAATAATTAATGCCATGTCAGATAATTGCCAGCAAGTAGGGGATTTTAAGTACTACCACCTGCAAGACACATGGAAAGATTGGGGTGGGGGAAGGATGTGGGCTTGTTTGGTTCCAGGCTACTACATTCTCCTTTTAAAAAAATCTAATCAGAAAAAATATGCTGTATTTAATTCTTAAGTGCATTTTTAAAATTAAATCTATATTTATTTAATATGGCTATACAACATATAAATTAAGTTTACTTACTGCAATTCTTTGTAACTTTTGGACCCAGAACACTCATTTTTATTTTGCATTGTCTTCAGTATGTGTCATATCATCACGATTAAATAGTAAAAATTTTATCATTTTAATAAAGAAATTCCTAAACAATAAAAGTGGTTGAGAAATTGTGGGGTTTTTTTGAGATGTCTAGCTCAATTTAAGAGTAGAATACTAAATGCTGACAATGAAAAAGATGCTTAACAAGATCAGAGTAGCCCTTTGTTTCCTTCTGTTTTCAGTTGTGTGTGAAGTCATCTCTGTGTGGTATAAGACCCATAAGGCATTTTAGGCAATATTAGAGAAACAGAACAACTTAGAATAAATAATCATAGAAAATGTTTACCACAAAGCAACTGTGGTTCTGAACACAAATAGACTTTTATGCATTTAACTATTTTAACTATTTTATACTTTATGGTCTTAAACTCACTCTTACCTTGAACTAGTAATTTTTGTTATGTTACATAGCTATTGACAAATTTTCTAAAAGAACTGAATATAAAAAATTTGGTAATTTTTATATAATTTTAAAAAAAACTATGAACCTCATATTTATGATTTTCCTTTTATATTTATTACTCTTTAGTAGCAGTCTTTATCATTTGGATTATTTAACTTTTAATTTTTAAAATCTAGACAGTTTAAGAGCCTTTGTATCTATTAGAATTTTTAAAAGTTACTGAACAGCAATATAATTTCTCTAAATTATGGTATAAATGAATATTATTCTGTTCTTATGCATATGAATTAAAAAAAAATGTTATATGCCTCAATAACACATAATTCCTGTTTTAAAAGAACCAAATGTTTTAAACATAGGGGACACTTCAGCAATTTAGTCCAGCTCTGTAAAAAAACCTACTCTAAGATCATTTCCAAAATAACTAACAGTACCACTTCTAGGAGGGAGCCTGAGGACTTTTCACCATTTTTTTTAATGAGATAAAAAAAGTACACAGTTAAATGTCTAAATAAGTGTTCTGATTTCCAGGTTTTTCATTCCATGAAATGTTGAAGAGAATAGCTTCTACTGGAATAAAATGAGATTGAGTGGCTCTCATATCTGGTGTGAAAGGAATAATTTCTGCAATTTCTTAATGGAGTAGTGATTTTGACTTCCTTTATCTACATATGCCTTATTACAATAAATTTTTACATACTCATTAGAGTGATTAAGGGATGCACCAAATATGTGACCTCCATAACAGATCCCTTATTTAAGAGGGTGGATGACTCTATTCACTGCTTCTACCAAAATATAAAAAAATAATTAAAAGGAAAGGGGGGTTTTAAACATTTTTCAGGGTTTAGTTTTTTTTTCCTTTGCTTTTCTTCTTGACTCTTCAAGTCACGATGTTTTCACAAACTGAAATATGGCCTATTGTAAAGGGCAATGAACCATCTTAGAACTGACAAAAGCTCTCTCATCTCTTGGAAGGCTCAGATAGTCTACATGCAAAGGAAGGAGGCAAATTTCTACATGTTTTAGTATTTGAGGCAGGAAACAATTGCATCTTGATCATGACTGAAGGAAATCAATATATCCTTTTAGTTCAAGTGTACTTCGATGTTGTAGTGTCTCTTCTGCAAAAGAAGTTAACATGTTAAATCAGATGATAAATGGGTTCTGAGTCTTTTTAAGGAGCTCTTACTTCTGAGGGTTGATCCTTTAAACAAGCTTTTATAACTCTTCATATTTTTCCCCTAGCATGCAAGAAGTATCTCCAGCATTCTTTTTCTATCCATGGTATTCAATATGGTCTATTCATTTATCATTTAAAACAAATGCACAGTAGCATCAGATTTACAGTGTTCTTAACAATGACTGTGCACTAATCTACATACAATCCAAAAAATATCGGTGTACACCAATCCTGTACAAAACATTTTTGGTTTTCTCTTTTTTTTAAATAATTTTGTATAGATGGACATGAAACTTTGATTGATATCTGACTTTATTCACTATTTAGCACACACCAGCCAGATGAACCACTTGGTTATGTTGTGTATACTTATGTGTGTGTGTACATTGAAGTGATTTTTATTGTAGGAATGGATACAGCACACACTCCTCATGTTCTGCTAGAACAGCTAGGTGAGAAATGACATGATTCTTTTACCACACATTCCATGTAATAAACCTTAACTTCAAGCAAATGCAAGCTATAAAATTCTATTGATGGGCTTCCCAGATGTTGCCTGTTGTACTGTTTTAATAGATACCTTTCTTTTTTCAATACACTTTATTTTTACTCTTTGACATATATCTCAAACAGAAATGCCTGTCAAGTGACCAGCAGGGTGCAGATGATAAACCCTGATGTATCCTTTTACTACACCTTAGATGCCATAAACTATACACAGAGATTAACTGATATATACAGCACTTACTATATATAACATTGCAGCAGGGTACTGCTGATAGGCTTTTATAAATAAAGAACTCTAGATATTTTCCAAGTGCAAAGGTCAACAGATTAATATACTGTAGATTTGTATTCTGTAGCTGGCATGTGTTTGCAGCTTGGCTATTACTCTTCTTTAAAGATGTCAACTGATATCACAAGGTTCACAATAAAATACAAGAATATGAGAAACTGGGTCTTCTGGGAAAGGGGTTTTCATTTTGACTAATTATTTTTTGTTTTAATACAAAGAAAAACTGTATTAAAAGAAGCCTAAACCAGAACAATTTATACCATATAGTGACCTCACACACACAAATTTGGCAGTCTTTGGAATAACTTTCTTTCTTTATTTTGTTTAAATCACACCCTAACTGCAAGCAAAGGAAATGGAAATCTTACACATTGCTGTATTTCTTTCATAGTAAGGCAGAAATCTTTGGCCATGTTTGATGAAGCAAAGCATTTAGAAAGTGTTACAAATAGAGAATGTCAATTCTACATACATGTTCTTATTTAGAAGTGGGAGTTGTAGGTTACAAATGGTCCTTTTTACATTTTCTTAGCAAACCCCATATACAGGTGAGTTTCCCACAAAAAACAATACAGTCAAACCTAGCCCTAAACACAATCAACATCTTAATCCATTATTTTGAACATCTTCATAAACGTTCTGGTTGCTGGGACTGAAGAACCCTCACCAAGTTTGCTGATGACACTGCTGGGTCAGGAGGATGTGTCAGAAGGGTGAGCCATTTACAGAAAGGCCTGGACAAGGTGGAAGAATGGACAAACCAAGAACTCTGTGGAGCTTAAGAAGCATTCCCAGAACTGGTAACAAGACTTTATTAGGAGGCCTATGGTAACTGCACTTGATTCACACCCAACACTACTGTAAATCCACATTTCTAACATTCTAAAATGTCAGAGACTTGCAGTTCCTGCAAACTAATTGCAGCTACAACGCTATTGTCATAGCTGTGTTATAGCTACACCACAAAACTCTCTTCTGCCCCACCCTCTCTGCCCACCCCACTTTGAACATTTCTTTTATGTTTTTCTTGTGACTTAAATAATTTCTTTGGGTTATCTATATTGTTTCTAGCTTTTTCCCCATAAAATTAATTTTAAAATCTCGTGATCCCATTTTGGGTTTCTTTTTTTCCCTCTCCTGGTTATCTGTATTGAAATAATCTTCTTCAGATCTCAGGGTCTTCAGATCTCACAAATTGAATTTATGCGATAAAGACATAGAGAAAAACAGTCATCATCATCGACCAGGTGGTGAGTGCCTACAAGTGGAAGGACTAAAAAAAAATTTAAGCTGATTTAAGCATTACAAATGAACAAGATCAAAAAACCTTATATCCCAGAACAACTGTCTGGGAAAATGTTCACTTGAGGACTGAACAAATGATCACAACCCTAAAAGAAACAGCTTTGCAGATCAAATCAAAATTCACCGTATATGACTTGTTACCAATATAGTTTTAGAACGAAAATCACTTTTGTTGGAGAGCAATGCAAATTATCTGATTTTTGAGTTATTTAGCTTTTGCCTTTTTTACTACCATTTGCTAGGGCAGTAAGTGTGGTGCAACTGTAATTAGTAACTTTCTTACAGGTTAAATCAAGATAATACAATATGAGCTACAACTGTATCTTTCCTTTTTTTTTTTTCCATTCTGGTTAGGAAAAAAAAATATACATAAAAATGTAAGACATCACATCAAATGTAGTGTTTTCCCTCCTCTATTGTCTGTATATATGTTATACATACCCCTGTATACAAGGGAATTCCAGAGAAAGCTCCATGTCTGAGCAATAGCTCTTAAAGTTTGGAGGGGTTTTAATATCACATTGCATAGCTTATAATACTATTTAAAGAATAATAACTTATGATTATGTGCATATTTTTCACACAGGAATGCATGATTCATGTTATATAATGAAAACATATTTACTGTAGTAGTGACCAGAATTATTTGTGTCAATTTATATCATCCACTGGAAGAGTATTAGCTAACTGGAAATCACTTACTAAGTAGACTGACAAGAACAACCTGCATGTTTCTCTAGCTCATGGTTCTCACAAAGTACTCATTGCTGTGCTGAAGAATCCTAAAACTTGTACTCATGCTGGACTCTATTTTAAAAAAGATCTTTGATAACTCAAAGCACTTCACCTCTTTAAAATCCCAAAGGAAGTATTTACAAAGCAAAAACTAAATCTAGATTTCTTAAGCCCAAGTGTCTTGACTTAGCTCCAAGATCTGTTATATTCAAATCATTAACTTTCCATGAATTACTTCTTTTGGGGTTGTAGCAGTATATTACTTTTAAATTGGACATTTAGACTCTTACAAAGCATCCCAGAGGTGTTGCTATTGCATCTGACATTTGCCCTTATTACCTATCAGTTCAACACTGGTGCTTTCTGACTTTAAAGACTTCAGTGTACCTTGCACCAGTGCCAACTTAGTGTGCTTGTACAACACTCCATCATACTTATCTATGATCATGTATGTTATAGATTATCTTCAGCTCTACTATACCACATGTGGCTTACACACAACATATTATAATCATTGTGGCAGTCTAATTTGATTTTCTACAGCAGTTTAAATTTTAGCAGAAGTATAGCACTACAAATATCTAAAAAATAAAAATAAAAAAATTGAAATAAGAAAAGAAACACTACCTTGCATGTATTTTACAAATTTTATATCTGACTTTTAATTTATTCCTCCCTGCATAGATACCCATTCCTTCCTCATAAATACTCATTTCAATTCTGTGGCATTATAAGGATATTGAAATAAACATAGTTATAATACAGTAAGTATATATATACTAGAATATAATAGAATAAAATATCTATAGTAAGAAAATACATAATAAGAATATATAGTAAGAAACTGGATTAATGATTGAGTGAATCAAACACAATTTTAGGGCAGCAAGCCACTTAAGGAAAGAATTTATATGTGATAGGCTGAAGAACCATAACCAAGTCACATATAGGGTAAAAAAGGCCACTTTCTTGCCAGTTTTAAAACTAACTTGCATGATTTGAAGGCATGCTAGTGGTCCTTTTACTCAGTTTGCTGTGATTCAGAGAAGAAAGCTCCTTCTCGTCCTCCCTCTCCACCCCTCCCAGCAGCAGCTGTGGAAAATCACTGATACATCAGCCACAGACTTTGATGTAATCTTTGAGGCATAACTATCAAACTGTTACCATGAATGGAACTGAAGATTATTTATTCCCATACATTACCACACTAAATGGCAGGGATTGGAAGTGACAAAAGGAGATTTTAACAGTATCTAGACAATTAATCAAGGTCATCACTTGCACAGTTCTAAACTTGACCAAACCCAAAGCAAATAGCAAATACACCTTCTGTTGTAGCTTATAGCTTTAATTAAGTGCACAGCTCAGTCTGGAATTTTGTTATTGCTCCAAGTCCCTGAGCACTCTCTCATTCCTGTAGAAATCCACCTAGAAGTTTTGCTTACTGACATAATAGCTGACATATGGCTTCTTCCCTGGGCTATATCCAGTGCAGGCTGTCCTTGTGAATCTGCTCTCAGATTCTCTTGACCTTCCACTGGAGGCTGGAAATTTCAGCCTGTAATTATTCCTATCAACATTTTACAATGTAAGAAACCAAAAGATATCTAGGACATGCTTCACTGAACATGAGTCCTCTAACTTCACCATTGAGATTTTCAAAGTAGAATAGGTAAGAACTTTATGCACAGAGCACTTCAAGGAGAAATGAAATCAGTCTGTGGGTTTACAGAAAAAGAGAGGCCAGTGGCAAGAACCACAGTTAGATTTCCTCCTTTGATTTCCGTGGGATTTAGGATTGTAAAAAGCTTTGTATATCTGAGTAAAAATTCTCCTGAGCCCATCTAATGGAGAGTATAGAGCTTTTCAATTATGTTGAATCAGATAAAAATTCCTTTGTCCTTTCAAAAAGTGCCACTGTGTTTTCCCTGAAATGTAGAGTACACAGCGTGATGGTTGGTTTTGTCTCTTTCTCTGATGCAGAGGACTCAATCACACACAAGATAATGTTTTTGACACAAGAAGGAACAAAACTCTTTAAGCAGTACAAATTGAATGAACAGGACACATACTAATTACAGAGTCAGAAGTTATTACTTCATTTACAATTCATAATCGTGAATGTATTTTATAACACTTGTAATCTAAACAACAATTGCATGATTTATGCTCACCAAACATTTTCAAACAAACATATATACATAGAGAGCAGTATCTCTACCTTTGTCAGCATTAGGGCTTTGTAGCTTTGGACAGAAACCTAGGGTTATTTAAAACTCTTCCAACAACATTTTTATTCTGCTCTTTTGACACTTTCATCTCTTCACAGCACCTTCCAGCTTTACATTGTGCTTACTAAGCCTAGAACTGGAAGTTCAAATATGTAGCAAAGTCTTGAGATGACAATCTGGTACCTACAATTCCAACATACATTTGTTTTCACATGCTACATATAGTTCACACTGTAATACTATATCTTATGGTCTGAAGTGCTAATTTCATATGTACTTGTAAACAAAATTAGAGTGTCAAAAAACCCAGACAAGTTTCTTACTGTCAGCTGCAAAGCCTGTCCCATTATGTACAATTTTTTAAATCATGGTGACCTGACAGACAAAAATCTCACAGTTGAATTGCAAGAATCTCTTATTTCCATTGTTGTTTTGTTTTTAGCAGGTGAGAGCAGGCAAATTCTGCAACTCTGTGTGAAGCACATGACTGTGGTCATACAGGTTTCAGCTGGGATAGCTGTCATGGTGCTATGTCATGGATAATTCAGGGATGTTTTAGTTCTTGCTGAGCAGTTCCTGCACAGCATCAAGGCCTTCTCTCTTGCTCACATTGTCCCACCAAGCAGGCTGGGGAGGCACAAGGAGTTGGGAGGGAATAGAATCTGGGCAGTTGACCCCAGCTGACCCGAGGGATATCCCACACCATACAGTGTCATGCCCAGCACACAACACAATGTGGAGGAGGAGGAGGAGGAGGAGGAAGAGGGACTTTGGGGTAACAACGTTTGTCCTCACAGGTAACCAATACAGCCTGCTAATGGGAATTAGCTAATTCCTGACTTTTCTTTGATGATACCTGCAGCTTTTGCTTTATCTCAACCCATGAGACAGTTAAAATCCTCTTCTACCCCTCTGATTTTCTCCCCCATGCCCTGTAGAGAAGTGAGCAAGAAGCTGGGTGGGGCTGAGATGCCAACTAGGGTTAAAACACAAGAGAGTACCTTGAAAGCATTGTCTTTAACAAAAGAAAATAGAAGTAAATTTTAATCTGAGAGAAGAAAAAATATACACTCCCAAAAATGTATGACTAAAACTCCAGAATATTTCCACATGCTTAACTGGTTTTCATGCTTTTATTCTTCCAGCTTCATGAAAATTAGCTTTATGAAACTTGGTATTTGCTATTAACCATAGAATACAGCCTTTTAACTCAGTATATTATTAAATTCCCAGAAATCCTATTTATTCAAATGATTTTACAAGCATAAATGCCTTCAAGTATTTGATTCTACCCTTACTATGCACATGGGCATTTGAGAACTCAGCTTTTAATGCTTCACGTGGAAAGACATTGACACAGCCAACATTATTTTCTCCCATCCCAAGAGAGATGTAACGGCATTTTTGCCTCTAAGTAGGTCTCATGAGCAACAAATGCAATCAAAATATTTGATTTAAACAGCAAACACTGTGTCTCTGATTAATAAGCATAGAATTGCACTGACAAGGTCAAAACAAAATAAAACCTATATAATTTGTTGAAACTATGACTGGTAGATACTACAGCCTGAAATTTCATGAGATGCCACAGAAGAAGGTTCAGTTTCATTGCATGAGTGGACTTGATCCAAGTCAGCAGGGGAGAAATTCATCTCACCTAACCACAGGCATCTTGCCTCTAGATGTTGAATATAACTCAGTTAGTCTCCTTAGAGTGCCATTCTGCTCACCAGAAACATACAGGCACCACAGCCTCTGATTCACCTATTTTGAATGTCTTTTTCAGAATTAGATTAAATCCTCAAAATTTTTCATACATAAAGTACATAAAGGGAATATGGACAGCTAGCAAAAATATATGTTTAAGCAGCAAATGACTTTTAGTCACATAATTCCTAAACATTTGCATTGCATACAGTTTTAGCTTTGGTACTATTAAACTCCCTTTCAGTTAACTTTTAGACATGACCATAACAGATATGATTATATGGCATAAGCAGCATATGGCAAAGCATTTCTCTAAAGAATGGGCATAAGGAAAATGGAAACATTTTAGGAGATGTAGCTATGACATATCCTTATTGGAAAGGGGCTCTGGGGCAGAAGACATGAATGTCAGGGTTATGAGCAGCAGGGGAGAAAATTCTTAAAAGGAAACCAGGGATAGAACCAAGAACAGAGATAACTATGTCTTTACAGACCTTGCCCCATAGAAAGGGACAAGGCTTTCTTATTTCCTAATTAATTTCTGTTTGGATTGATATCTAGCAAATGGAATAACCATTTGTCATGAATTCTCTAAATAGGTAGAGTACAGAAACAGTTTAGTTTAAGTCCAGAAATGTTTTCTCACTTCCTCTCATTAGAGCATGAAAATTACTGACAAAAAGGTGACAAAATATATGTGCACAATCTAGTTAGGGTGAAGACTTGTGTTAGACATCCTTTTCTACTGCACAGTGAAATTTGCTTACTTTCTAAGAAATATTCACTTAACTCATTAGTATAAATGCACAGGAGAGTGCCAGACATGTTCTGTGTCACTGCAAAGCTGTTCCAGAGAGTCTAGAAATGCAAGGTTCAATAGACCCATTAATCTACCTCCTCTACACAAAAGAGAGAGTGGCCTTATGAAGAGTAAATTGAAAATCTTTTCTTTCTAATGTCAACTTAGTGACTTAAATGTTTCATTTTATTGCAAGAAATACAACTCAGTGTAATTCCATGACATGCTATGAAAAAAAACCTAATCTTTTTTAAAGATGTAAGCATTTTCAGTGAGAACTGGGGACTTGAAGAGGGTTAAATATAAAAAATGACCTGACATCAGCAAGTGCTTTTCTTCATTTGAAACTAATGTTAAGCTTCACTTAATCATCATATTAAAAGAGTTCATGTCATAGTAGGACACTTTTACTTTTTGTGAACATAATGAAGTGTTCTTATCTTTGAAGTACATCAAAGTTTTTTGATTGAGAATAGAAGTTTTTCAGCACTTTTCTCTACTATGGTGGCACAGAAATTTAAGGCAGAATATAACACTATCTTGTGTGGATGTTCAGGCTGAATTGACAGATTGATAATTGGTGAAGATAGAACAAAGCTTCATGTTCAAAATCCTGCATCAATAAGCAAAAATGTTTGATGTATCATCTGGTTACATTATGAGTTAAAGAATGGTTTCAATATAAGTGGCTCCCCTGAATGCTCAGTCAGTTTGCACTCAAAATACATGAGGGAATTTTCTCAGAACTGATGAATGTGAAATATTCATAGTGGGGCAAAAGCAAAACCTTTGCCCTCATTTGGATTGCTGTCTGCTTCTTTGCCCAGTGACATCTGCAATCACAAAATGAACCGTTATTTCTCTCCCTGGATCCAGTTCCTGAAAGCAGGGTTCCAGCTCTGTACCCATGTAATTTTCATTAAATTGTCACCTTTTGGCCAGGCTGATCCTAATGACACCAACAGATCTTTTGATCAGCCTCTCTTAGGATCTTGACCCCAGTCTATGGCCCCAAAGGCCTGACCCACCCCAAATTTCACTTCTGAAGAAAGGGGGAGCCGCTGGAGGATATCACCATGCAATTGTTCCTGTTGGGCCAGCCCAGCACTGAGGCGTCCCTCCTCACACCCACCTGGTCCTTTGCCCTCATGCTGGGCTGCCTGGCTGGGGAGGTGCACTCTCCTTCCTCACTGCCAAGTGGGATCCTCGTGCTTCCCTGTAGAAAGGGCTTACCCTAAGACTGAGGATAAGTTTAGGATCCTCTCGGGGCCGTTTTCCCCACCAAAGTCCTCCAGTGCCAGTGCTGCCTTGTATGAGCAGTGGCCTGGCTGTGCCCCCACCCCAGCCATGCCTGCTGCACAGACACCTCCTGAATGTGGCAGCTCTCCTCCACCTGAGTTGTGGCCTAGGACTGCACTTACACGATGGCCACACCATCACCAAATGTGATGATCCCCAGTTGTACCACATCCTCCCCCAAGCACCACAGCCCTGAGATCCACAGCTGAGTGCAGCCCCAAAGATGCAGCCCTGACCTGCCCAGACCCCATAGCCATGCCCTTGCCCTGCCCCAGCAAAACAAACCAGTGCACCTCTTGGAGCACGGTAACATGGCTGATGGATTTAGGAGAGGGGAAGAAACCCTGCTGCCCACTGCCCATTGCCTTGATCCCAGGAGATAAGGTTTCCTTCAGGCACATCTCTGTGCCTTTACACATCCTAAATTAAATCCTGCTCTTGAGAAGTACAGCAACAGTCTAGCACTGAGGCTGATCTGTCTCTTTACCTCTCCTGCTGGACCTCATATATTTTATCAAGAAGAAGTACAGGGATCATAGCCTGGGAGAATACTACAGACATGTCAGTGAAGAACCCATGTCCCTTGCCTCTCCCCCTAGAGCTCCCTGAATGTCTTCAGAGGCTTGGCCACATTAACCAAGCTGAAGCTCTGAAGACATTACAATTTTCTTCAAATCTGGCAAAAGAATGAGCAAAAACCTGCTTTCTGCCCCAAACATGAGCAGTACAGGCGTCCTGATGTACTAGTTGGTCTCCTCAAAGGTCCTTCCCATTCCAGCACTTACTGATTTCACTGCAGAGCAGACAGCCTTGCAGGGAAGGACAGTGGATCTGTTGTCTATGAAAGCTCATCCCTCTCAGGAAGCACTCATGTCTCCACAGCCTCCTTACCTTGTCCTGCCCCATGATTCCTGCTGCTAGGGCCTCATAGACAGCACCACCTTGTTCTCAGGCAGAAATTGGAAGGTGCTCATGGGGAGTAACATCCAAACCCAGCACCTGTGAGATGTGGGAACACACCTTGCTGGCAGCAGAATTTGTTGGCAGGGCCTTGAGGGCAGCACCAGGATTAACTGTCCCTGCCAAGTCTGCCAGGGCTCTCCTACCTTGCACACATCCCCAAACCTCAGCTCAGGGCAGGATTGTTCTGTTTTAACAGTTTTGTCAGTAGACAAAACAAACACATAGGATGAGCAGTAATGACTGGATTTTTAATGATCATTTCCAGGATTTTATTTAATGCATGTTTTCTTCAAAGCTCTTTCTATGCTAGAAAATACTATTCACTGCTATAATACTATGCTGCAAACAATAATATTAAAGTCTTTGTAAAAAAGTGTTACTTGCAATATACTCAGTACTAGGTAATAGCTAATCAAAAAAAATAATAGTTCTCAATTTGCCATAACAGAAAATACTGGCAATAAAATAGAAACCACAGAGAACGTCACTCTTATATTGAATTTCCCCCTTCAATACAAATTTTAAGCTGTTTTTGCAAAATTGAATATCTTTATGTCCTCCATCTATAGAACTTCTAATTGCAGTTGAGGCTGTCTTAAAGTGGTTAGAAGTAAAGTGCCTACTTCATCACTACTAAGCTCAGAACACAAGCTGCTCTCAACTTTATGAGATCCTTTTATTTCCTGCAATATTTGGGGTGGAAGAAGGAGAGAGAGGAAGTTAGAGGGATGTTCAACAGAGGCCTTTGGTAGTTGGCAAAGAAATGTATAATGATCTAGACTGTGCCTTCTCAGTATTTTGATCTTGAGCCAGTTCAGAGTATCATTGCTTCCCTGCAGAAAAAGCTACAGGGAGATATTGTAGAAATTGCCTGCAGGCACTTTAGGAGTCACAGTCTCTTGTAGAGAATATAATTGTCTTATTTTTCAGAACAAGAAGTGGGGTAAATCCTGTCCTTATCCATTCAGGTGGATTCAGTTCTCTGTAGCACCCTCTCTACAGGAAATTGCCCAATTATAGCTCCTGAAGACAAAATAGTGTTGTGCAAGTCACAACACCTGAACTACAGAATCAGGATTATAAAAATTGAAAATGGATCTAATATAGTTTAGGCAAATGCAAATCTTGAAACTCACTTTATGCTCTGCAGAGACACTGTACTAACTTAGGGAAGGGAAAGAATAAGTAGGAAGAAAACTGGCTGAGTGATTTCAGCAGATTGTACGAACTTCTCATCAAATTTCAATGATTTCCTCTAATTCTGATAAACCTCTGCTGTGTATTGTCATAATTAATCACATGCTTTCCTAACAGGGCTGAGGAACCCAGCAGGCAGCTATGCTGCAGTGAACAGGACCACAAAGGAAGGTGAATGCTACCTGAGACACATATTTTTTGTGAGATGAAGAGGCAGTGTTTCTAAAAAGACCACCCTACAGTCTTCCTGTTGCCTGATAGAGTTGTTTTACCAGCTGGGCAGCCCTTTTAAGGTAACTGCTGTTAGGTACTCGGTCTTACTTCTCAGGTTAACATAAGTCACACCACCTTCCTACCTTTTAAATTAGTCATTTTGTGAACTACTATGATATTTTTACAGACTGAATTTTTTTCTATTGTGGCAAATCTTCCTATAAAAATTATCTCATCTTCTAAACAACAAATTTAATGCAACAAGTTTGATTGGCTGCCTTTAAAGGAAAAAATACAGTAATGAGCTGTATGCCAACGCTCAGGGCAAGTACAAGCTGAGGTACAGTATATGCAGGTTTCTTTAACATTCAAAAGCAGGGAAATATTCCACTTTATTTTTTATGCAGGAACTTATAGTTAAGTGAGCCACCTCAAAGCTCTCCAAAACCAATGAAACCAGGGATTTACACTTCCTGCATCTGTTTTGGTTAAAACACATGCGGTGTTTTGCTGCCATGACAACAAATATGTCTATCCTGATTTCACTCTTGAGAGCATTGAGGATGAAAAAGCATTAAGTTACTATAGCTATAGGATGACAAGTGACACAGAGAGGGTGAAAAATATATCCATTGTTTAGAATTATAGATTTATTCTCAAGAACAATGTACATTTATTTCATAAATTGTTCTCAAGCAGTTGCAGTTAGTGCCTTAAGAGTATATCAAATTCCAAGCAATCTGAGGGAAAAAATTAGAACTATCTTCTTAATAATTTGTTTTGATATATTTTTATTCACTGGAGTGATTTGAAGGATTTTGATAGGAACAAATGGAAGACTGGTAAAGTTTCTCTTCACTTTTCATAGAAAAACTGAAATATAGCTGGAAAACATTAATACAAATTGGAAACAATAGTTTAGGGTGTTTCATTTGTAGATTAACATATATGTGGTTCATTGTTCATGTCAGCTGCTAATTCTGTAAATGGAAATCAAAGTACAGAAGTGAATAAGAAATGGAGGCGAGAAAGAAATTTGAGATTTTTTGAAAGAAATTGTTGTCTTTGTCTTAAAAGATTGTGTGTATAATGAAACATTTTTTAAAGATCTCTATTATTTGATATGTTTTCTTTCTGAAAGTCTAACTTCTGATAGCTAAAGTACTGGATATACAAGGAGGATTGTTTGGGAAGGGTTTCCTCTTTGGTGTGGAATATCATTTATTCAAGAAACTTCTCAAATGTTACTTTTTGCAGAAGGTATAGAAACCCCACAAGGGGATGTTGGTTCAGTTGTTATCTAGGGGAAAAAGTAAAGCCTACTGGATAATCACCTGAGGTTTTCAAAACACCTTGATGGTACATCATGAATTCCTAAGAATTCCTAGGAAATCTAAGCCAGCTGAGCGCTGTATTGGCCTAGATAGACACTACATAGCTTTGGAAACCCACTGGGAGCCAGACAATTAAATATAATTAGAATTGTGTATTACTCATATATAGGAGGTTAGGACGTACACATTGAAGAAGTAAAATATTTCCCAAATGTAGCACAACTACCTATTAGCAAGACTGCCTGAAACTTCAGTCACTGAGAAGCAAGACAGCTGCTCTTTGATAGATGAACACAGGTTTAAGGAGATAATGCACAACTTTTTTCTGTTGTGCACCACTGGTTGATCCTTTCTCACTGCTGTGTTTCTTGTATACTTGGCAAAACAGAGATTCCTAGCTGAGATTTTATGTTTTGCAGTCTCACAGTGATGAATTACTTGACTTGTCCTTAAAAACAGTTCTTCTTCAGTGCTTACTCTTGAAGAATATAATTGTGATTCTCTGCAAAGAAAGTTGGGATTTCAGTAGAAAACTTGGCAGCTACTAGCAGTCCACTGAGAGCCAGAATCATCTGTGGTGGCAGATTCTATTGATTTTCACCTCTTGTGGCATTCATTCTCTGCTGGCAGCTACTCCAGATCTCCCTCTAGATTAGCTCAGTCCCCACCCAGCCACTCTCTCACTCCCCTGCAGTGCTGTGGTGGACAGAATCTGAAGGGATAAAGTGACAACAAGACCCATTATGGGTCAAAATAAAGGCAATTTAAGGAAAATCTAAAACATCTCATCACATGAAAAAAGTTAACTCCATTCCAAGCAGGCTCTACACAGTTAGTTTCAATGTTTAGGAAAGCTGCTTTGAGCTATAGGGGTAAAGTCAGGGCTGGGTAGACTCCCCAAAACTACAGAAAATGGAAGAGTTTTCTTAGAAGCACAGAGCAATGTAGGTGGGAAGGGAGAGCAGAAGGCCACCTGGAACAAGGTGCTGTGACAGCCAGGGCTTCTCTGTTCTTCCCCAGTGCCTGTTCCTAATCAGATCCTCTTTAGCCATGAGCTGGTAAATGTAAAGGATAAAAAATGTCCATGTGGTTCGCAGAAGAGATATTTGAGGCCAATATTGTGTAGATACAAAACAATTGGTTTGGTTTGGTTTGCTTTGGTTTGCTTTGGTTTGCTTTGGTTTGCTTTGCTTTGCTTTGCTTTGGTGTGGTTTGGTTTGTGTGGTTTGTCTTCCCAGCATAAAGGTAAAATTATAAATGAGCCAGGAACCTCACAGTCAAAACTAGAATTTTCTTTCCAGATTTCACACTTGTGCATACATAAAGCCATAAAAAACTTCAGAACATGACTGCTTGTCATTAGTGATGCTGAGAAAAATTTGTGATGAAATATCTTCTATTCAAAATATGGTATATGACTGCTTTTCTAATGCCTGCACTGTTCAAAAGAATTTATTTTGAGGGAAATGGCTGATCATCCCCAAACAAGTTCATTACATAGCATAAGTTTAATGTAGGGTGGATGAAAGTGGAAAATTATTACAAATTGCTTTAAAAAAATTGAAAAAATATGTGAACAGAAGAAAAAAATATCATATCAGCTCTGGTCTTGTTTGGTCTTAGGGAAATTAGAGTTTACAGAAAGATGAACGTGAACAGCATTTGACCTTGTATTTTTAATGTATCACAGACGATAACCTTCTGTTCCATAGGTAAAATTTGTGACACCATTTTATTAGTTAAGCATTCTTAACATAGTGCAAAATTAATAATATTGTTAGTGATACCTTATGTGGATCGGAATTTCAAACAGTGTCCATTTGATTTTGATGTGTTCCTGCCCAAAAGCCCTGGTCCAAAATGCAAACAGCAACTTCCAAAATATAAAAAATAATGTCTTTAAACAGATTATGATAAAGTTTTTCTGCTAAGAAGACATGGATTTGAATGGTAGGTCACTTGTTTACTATGTTTACATCACACTGAGAAAATAATAAATGACAAAAAACCGTTCTCAAATGGAGATGTGATTTGTCCAACAGTGTTGAAAAACAGGGGCAGCTTCTTTTCAGAAGCATCTGTGCATATTGCTATAGTTTTCTGAGAAGATAAAATTTTATGAAAATGATTTGTAATATCACAGACAGAACAGTTTGTATGCCAGTGTAAGGAATACCAAACCCAGAAAGTGCTGGTTCTTTCAACATCTATGCAATCACACTGCTAAAATAGAGAAATTAGCATTGTATCTCAGAACTTCTTGATAAAGCTTTCTTAAAATTCCCTTCTCTTTGCTGCTTTAAAGGATTTGAATCCCTTTTCTCATAAGTGACAGTTAATCCAAATTGTCCTGGGATTGGTCTGAGAATTAAATGAGGCAGAAGTACTCAGAATTTTCATTTATAATTCTGATGGCCTACTTTTCTTTAACAAATTCACTTTCTGTTTAGTACCATATGATTTTCATTTTGTCATTGTATAACTTCACAAGCCAAAATATACCATATGTCAGTTCATTTCTTAATTGAAGCTGGTAGAGAAAACTCTTAATTGTACTTTTCTACATCTTTAAGTTCGACATGGGTTCTCCTAAGGTCATATTTCTTTGATCAGCTACAAATCATGAAAAAAGCACTAACATGGCAACTGAACAACTAAAAACCATCTTTCTTTCCCATCATGTATTTTGAAGTCTCCAATATGTTTCTCAGCCAATGAACCAATCAGTTACAGCATTTCTAGAGTGATAAAAATACTTGCAAAATACCTACCAAAAGAAAAAGAATGAAGCTGTATTTTAATTCATGCATTAATGAATGAAATCATAGTTCTTTCCTACTGCTGCTCAATGTGACATGTGCATGGGATCATATCTGGTCAAAATCATAATTCCCTATGATTTCATTACTAACAAAATCGCCATAAAATCATTTTCATTTTAGATAACAGTGAAAGGAATACAAGTATATTTGGAGTATTTAGGTTTACCTGGAATTTTAAGCAGCTGTTGGTTACTGATAACTTTATGTCATAATAGGAATTCAGAAATTTAAGCTGAAAAGGTCCTGGACCATCTAATGCCTCTTGTAGTTGGAACATTTAAATATGAGGACACAGTGTACCATTTCTAGATCAACAGTGCTCCTTAACATGTTTGTTGTTTCACACAGGCAGAAAGACTCTAGTGAAGCCCCTGGGTTAAAAAAGTCAAACTGGACATGAGCTGTATGAGAGAATAGTTTATCCATATAACCTTCCCACTCTAGGGACTCTGTGTGTCTATAGTCCTGGTGGAGAAATATGTTTTTATCTATGCACAAAGAGATTTTTGTATTATGTTTAATAATAATAGGAACCTAGAGAGAAGTTGGGAATGCCTAAATTTCAGCAATGCTTCAAGTTATATTACTTAGATTTTGTTTGCTAAAGTTTTGGAGAATTTTTTCAAAATATTAAAACAAAGTCTGTAAAATTTTGTCCTTTCATATGTAGGGTCCAGGAGATGTTTGCAGTGGAGTCTCAATGTGTTTTGATGGACTCCTACAGCACCTTCAACGTTTTCAAACCTCCACATTTAATATTCTTTACACAAATCAAAGTTCAGACTAAGAAGTAATACGATTTAGTTTCTAGAATTTTACTAACTGTGTAAGGACGTAGTTTTCTCCATGGCAAATAGAACAGTGGAACCCAAAAATTTTTCCCCTGGTTTTTGATATTCTCACATTTCAAGAAAACAAAAGTTGCTTTCAATCTTGGCAAAATATGATTTTATCTTTCAAAAAAGTAGGCACATATTAACCTCTGGGACAAAAGAAAGGCAGTGGCATTCCCCTCATAGCCACCATACAACACTTATCTGTCCAGAAGGGATGAAATAAAATAATAAAACCCATTTATTAACATTGAAAGAAGTTATTTTTGAGGTGATAGGGAAATCTTGTTGTAGATGCAAGCCTGATGCTAATGAATCCATTTGTAAATGTGTAGTTCAAAGTAACACAGAAATACATTTTATAGACCCATTACCTTTACAACAATAGATATGGATGTAGAAAAGATGGAAAAGAGCTCAGCTGGTAATAGAACACTCGACCTGAGTGTGGTTGAAACTTCTTTGAGCTTTCAAAGGACTCAGCAATAAAGGCTCCCCACTGGGATCCCTGATGCAATGCACACAACTGATATTTCCAAGAGAAAGACACACTACATTCTCAGGACAGATCCTGAGTGTCTGTGCCTGTGTTGACATAGAGCTGTTTACACTAAGCCTGCTTCATCATTTACTGTAGAAAGCTTAAATTCTGAATTCAACTGTGAAATTAAAATTATCTTGTATCTATGCTACATACTTCACATCTCTTTCATTCTTTTTACCCTTCTTGCGTGTTCTTCCAGTTTCTTTTGAAACCTCCATAATTCTGTGGTGGAAGAATTTAGAATATTTATACATTAGTTTGGCTGCATGTATCTAAAATCCTCTAATGGAACTACTTCATTTGTAGTAGTTTTAAATAAAAATGATAATTCAGCTTCAATCCAGGAGACACATTTGACATACCATGTCTGCTTTACCATTTCACAGCTTTAGCAAGCACAGTTCATGCACAGTTACTGTGCTTGTCCTCCTTAGATCACCATGACACTGACAGTGTCAAGGAGGGAAGTGTAAGGAGTGCATATATATAGAAGCACGACTTTTTTTCTATTTAAAAGATAAAGAGGCAAAGACAAGGAATTCGGGGAAAAAAAGGTTATGGACTAGAAATAAGAGATGGAAGCAGAAGAAAATAAGAGAAAAAGCGACAAGGAGAAAAAAAGAAGAAAAATAGTCTTTGTCTTCTCATGTATGAGGCATAATAAGTTACAGATGAGAGGAGTGGAAATAATTGTTTTAAGAAAACATTTAAAATCACTGTGGAAAAGTAAACCCTGCAAAAAGTTTATCTTTTTCTATTAGGATATCTCAGAGTTATGACCCCATGAGAAGCTGAAGTTGGCTCGATCTGGTTATAAATGAAACAAAGGTCCAGTGGGGCCTGTTTGTATTCAGAGAGGATATAATACATTTTGCTTTATATTAGTTTGCACTGCTATGCTGGCTCTGCATTTCAAAATCAGATTTGTTGAAAGAAAACATGGTAGTCATTTCAAGAATACAATCTAAAGTGAAAACACAACAGAACAATAGCTAAATTTAGCTTTATATTGTTTACATCATTGAGTCTCTTAAGTGTCATCTTGTACATAGTATGGAAAACTTTTCTTATTATTTTCTGCATCATAAGGTTACCTCTAATATTTTCTGTTGAGTCTATAGAGATGTAGGTAAACCCTTGCTCTGACTCAATGGCACCAAATCATGGATAGAGATCTAGCAGATGCCAAAGGCAGGTAAAAAATATCAAGCTGGTCAAAATAATGCAGGATAATGCCTCTCTCAGTGAAGAAGGGAATAGCTGAGGCTGGAAGAGACCTCAGATATCTTTAGTCCAACCCCTGCCAAAAGCAGGGGCAGCTCTGGGGTCAGACCAGGCTGCTCAAAGCTTTGTCTATTTGAGCCTTTCTACTCAGCCCCAGTGGAACTTCAGCTTTCCTGACACCACTTCTATATGCCTGGGAAGTATTTATAGATTCCTTCTGTGCAGTCTGCTCCTGCTTCCAGCCCATGTGCTGCCTTTCTGCATCAAGGCTCCAGCTATCCCAGCCAAGCTAGTCTCCTGATATGGATTCAGAAGAGATGATTAAAATTAATTTCCTTATAGTATTTATAAGGAATAGGCTTTTCACAGCAGAGAAAAGGAAAAAATACCAGAAAACACACAAAACCAAAACGAAAAATCAGCAAAAAATAATACAGGAGAATAAATGTCCTTGCTGACTGAAATGATCTTGTTTCTTACTTAATGCCAACACAAACTGCATTTTGGTCACAGAATTCCCTGCATTCATGGGATTCAAATCTGATAAAATAACCTATTCTTCTGCATGGTTTAATTTTAGATCTTCAGTGATATCCTTGGTCATCTCAGTAAAACATTACCCAAGTCCACATTTCTATAAATAAATTAGGCCCATGTTGCCCCAAATTAATCCATCTGAAGCACAAATGAGGATGCTCTGTCAATAAAGAGCACAAAGTAGGACAGATAACTAGGTCAAGCTATAAATATCATACTTTTCTTCCCAAGCACAAAGACAGACCATCTCTGCAGTAGGACAGTGCTGTCCTAAAAGGCCTTCCATCTTTCCCAAACTCCTTAGCCTTTGAGTGATGATGTCTATCTGAATGTCTAATATCAGTTTTGTGAATAAGCCAGAATCTGTTTTCCCGAAATGCAGAGTCTGCACCCTGTTACTCTCCTTCCTCACACACCTCAGGACCATCAGCTTTGTTTAACATCACTGCAACCAAGGCTACTGGACAAAGTACTCCAGATGTGGCCTCACTAGGGCTGAGTAGAGGGCAGGATCACATCAAGTTTATTAATTTTTTTAAAACTAATTTATTAAATTTAGTTTGCTGTGTTTTTCAGCCAGAAAGAGTTATCCATTGCACAGCTTCAAATGGACATCAACCTTCACTGTAAAGAAAGCAATAAAATATTCTGCAGTTCAGATGAAGAGTGACAAAGGGAAATCTTGAATTTTAGACAGCTGGTTCTACCTATATGCCCTTCAGGCTGCTCAAAAATCACCAAACCAAACAAAAATTATATCTTAGATTTTAATTATAGATAATGTAGATGACCACTGCAGGCTATCTAGTCAGATCTAGTCAGATCAAAGAAGGAATAAGATTCTCACAGGGTCTTCTCTTGCCCAGGCTGAACAATCCCAAAAGATTTCAGTGTCTCCTCATATGACAAAACAAAAATTACAAACTAGAAACTAAGGTACACTATGCATTTAATTGCCTTACTTCATATTGTGACATGGGTGGTTGGATTTGTTGCCATTCTTGAGTTATAAGTGTAGTCATAATTAACTCAACTTTGATCCTGGAAGAACCTGTTAAGAAGCTGAATATTTTTGGTTAGATATCTGGATTCTGTGTCTTTTATAGACGCACATTTCACCAACCCATAGGAAATAAAACAAGAGAAAGTGTCAATTCTGCCCCGGCATGAGGCAGCCCTGGATGTACAGACAGAGTGGGAGGAATGAGAGGCTGGAGAGCAGTGCCAGGAAAGGGGCCTGGGGGTCCTGGTCAATGTCAAGTTGAACATGAGCCAGCAGAGCCCTGGCAGCCAGGAGGGCCAACCCTGTCCTGGGGGGCATCAGGGACAGAATCACCAGCTGGGCAAGGGAGGGGATTGTCCTGCTCTGCTCTGAGCTGGGGCAGCCTCATCTCGAGGGCTGGGGGCAGTTCTGGGTGCCACATTATAAAAAAGACATTCAGCTATTAGAGAGTGTCCAAAGGAGGAACGTGAAGGTGGGAAGGGTCTTGAGAGAAAATTGTGTGAGGAGCAGCTGAGGGCACTGGGTCAGTTCAGCCTGGAGCAGAGGAGACTGAGGGGAGACCTCACTGCAGTCACAGCTTCCTGTGAGGGGAAGAGGAGGGGCAGACACTGATCTCTGCTCTGTGGTGACAGTGACAGACCCTGAGGAAATGGCCTGAATTGTGTCAGGGGAGGTTTAGGTTGGATATTAGGAAAAGGTTCTTCCTCCAGAGGGTGGCTGGGCACTGGAACAGCTCCCCAGGGCAGTGGTCACAGCACCAAGCCTGACAGAGTTCACAAAGTATTTGGACAGTTCTCTCATGGTGTCACTCTTGGTCATGGCCCTGTGCAGGGCCAAGAATTGGATTCTAATGGTCCTTGTGGCTTCCTTCCAACTCTGTGATTCTGTGATTCCCTGCCTTATGGTAGAAGTTAATTTTGTGTTACTGTGAATACAGAATATCTGATATTTTTAGCTGTAATTTCTGAAGTTTAAGATATTGTAATACTTTAATTTCAATTGATGAAAATCAGCACGGAAACCATAATATATATTTATTTTGTCATACAGAAAAACTTCTTACATTTTCTGTTATTTAACTTACCTTCTGTTATGTTAAACTAATGTTATTTCGCATTGTTTTACAAAATATTGTTGACTATATCTGCAGAGGTGTTGACATGACCAGGGATTACTTCTTCTGCCTCTGGAAGACTCTGACCTGTTTGTACTTTAAATACTCAGGAAAGCTATTTATGTCTGACACTTTCGAGAGGTCTGGGTGATAAATAAATGTATTTATATTTGACCCAATAAGTAAATTTTTTAATGAAGAACTGTCTATGTTTTCTTGGTTGGCACTGTATTCTCTTTATACTGTTTTGTTTCCAGTCTACTTGCACTTACAGTGAGATATTAATCTGACCACCCAGATGCAGACAGCTTCTGTATAAGAAGAATGATTGTCCAGAAAGAATAACTAGCAAAGTTTCCTGAGACATATTGCTTGTTGCTGGAGACAGAGAGTAAATTTTTTCTAACAAAATGGATAAAGATTACTATCAAGAGAAAACTAAAAAGGGCAAACTAAACCCCCTATATTTTCTTTATTTTAGAGACCAAAAAAAAAAAAAATTAAAAGGAAAGATATGTTTTGTCCTGCTGGAAATAAGCTTCTGCTATATAGAAAAATAATATTCTACTTCTTTGTCTTGTATTTTTAAATTTTTGTGCTTGCACTATAATGTTCACATCCAACAGGTCAGCATAATCATAAGGATTCAATCTAGTTCTCTGTGCACCAGGGAATTTACTTGCATGTACTTTGAACTAAGATTAATAGCTTAGCTAACCCTTTCTGATCCTGCCATTTTGAAATGCTTTTAGGAGCATCCAGTTGAACACATTTCCCTATAGAGGCCTCCTCCACCTTCTACTTCTTGATGACTTTCATTGTTTTTTTATGAGTGAAAAGGTATGGATCCTACTCAGTCCAGATTTTGCTGCAGTTGACCTCCATTGATAATAGAAGGAGAAAGTGTGTGATCCTTCATTTCCAGATAAGACTGAATTGCTTCCTGTGTGAATGAACTTTTAAGGGGAGAAAAAATTCTGAAGTCTAAAGAAATACACACATATTTATAGGAATATAATATGTACTTAAGCTATCTAGTGTTGACATTATGTTTTTTGCACAGTACAAGTTCTCTAGAAGGAAATATTCCCTTGTAGAGCTCACCATTTAACCGAAGGCTGGTGTAATGCCACTCCAAGCACCTGAGGGCTGAGTGAACCTTGGGTGTACATGCACACCACGTGGGTAGGATGGGAGAAGCCAGTTACTGGAAGAAATGCAGCAATTCTCTGTTTGAGGTAAGAAGTCTTCACACCAGCATTGGGATTGGGGCTTTCTGCTTCTAGATGAACAAATCTGTGATTATGATGTCTTGTGGGGGTGCTTGGAAGAAATATCTTCTGAAATATCTTTTTAACTGGGAGATAAAGTCATGTGTTCTCTCTGGCACAGGAGCATACAACAAGAATCCTCAGAAAATTATAGCCTGCCCTTAACTCTGTGTTAGTAGAAAGAAAGGCAGTTTTACAGCTGATCTCAGTAGGGAGAGAGAGAAGGAAATGCCAAATGCAGTTTTGAAGCACCACTCCCTCCTTTTATATGGGTGGATCAAAATAAGAACAGAAATTTTCACAATTCCAAGCATAGACACATTATATAGGAATTCCATCCCATTTCATCTTGCTGCAAACCCAGTTGTAAGGTATCATGTTTCCCCAAGCAGCAGATGTTTCCCAAAGTAACAAGTCTGGCACATCTCTAAGTGTGATCCACAGGCTCCAAATGTCAATAACTGTGCATGTCATCTTACAGTGGAAGTATGGAATACTTTGAGCTAAATAGAAAGCTTGGACTTTTGGGTGCATAATGCTGGAAAAAGAGGTACATTTTGATAGTGCATCTGCAATCAGTTGTCATTAAGGAGAGGTAAAGCAGCATCTTGGGGACAGTGAGGCACAGCACAGAACAGCCATGGAAATGCCAGTGCCTGACTCAGTATATTTCCACATAATATAATTCATGCAGGGACAACTTCCAAGGCTTAATGCTTCGAGATGAAAATAAAATAAAATTAGGTAGGCTTCTTATGCTTGCTGCCAGATACAAAAAGGGAAGATGAGATTTCTCTTACTGCCAGTGTGGGTCACAGAAGTGAGCAGTAGCATTCACTACTGAGGCAAATGAGTGACAGTTATGATGAACAATTATGATTTTTTTTTTAATGAGGTCATGTTATTTAGCATTTCATCTTTTGCCATAGGCACATTTTTTCCATATTATAGGAACTGATAAGTATTTTTTTTAAAAAGTGTCAGCTTTTACAGATTTTTTGCTCAGGTTCAGAAAACATCAGGGTTCTGCTGCACTACCATAACCTGTTACAGTTTTCAATCTGTACTTCATAATATGTTCTTCCTAATAACATCTGCCAATCTGAAGGCTGCTTCTTCAGCTGAAAGGAACTGGTATGGCCTTTTCATTACAACGGAGAAATGGGAAAATACACGAAAGAAAGACCTCTTCACATTCACTCTTGAAGAGGTAGCAAATATACTATTTATCAAGTAATTACAGGTTTGCTCCCAAAACTGTTAAGAAACACTCCTGAACCTGGGAAAGCAATGAAGTAAGTCAAGAATCATCACAGTTATGGAGAAAGGCTTGATTGAGCAAATGCAAGGAAGAGGCACTCAGGGAAATCAAATCAGTCAGATTGGTGCAAAACACCACCTTGAAGCAGTTAGTGTGCAATGGGGATAGCAGTTACCTTTTTTCTGTTTGCACACAGTATCTTTGGAGCAGCTTTTCCTTTTCTGCTGGGATGAAAATGTCTTTTGGCCTGAAGGTTTCACAGATTGAAATCAAACAATACCATATTTCAGTGCTCAGAAAATTCTATCTTCAGGAAATTACTCTGGTATAAGAGGGTTAGAGATTTTCAGAGAGCCCTGAGCAGCTCTGCTGAAATCTCAAGATACTCACTGAGCTGATGAAGAAGCCCATATCCAAGCGTGGAGAACAGGACAGACATAAGTAACCAAATAGCACAAAGAACTATGAACTTCCAAGGAAAATACCCAAATCCCAATAAAGTCAGAGTATTGTTATAGAGCTGGAGAGAGAAACTAAATGCAGACTGGAATTATGTTAGTCAGACTATACACAGGACACTTGCTAATTGCCAGAAAAATATGACCATCCCTTCCCCAATCCACTCACCTTTAACCTCCCCAGGAAGGAAACATACCTGATTCCTGTGTCAATTTTATTGGATAAGTTCAGAGATCATTGACTGCAAAGCTCTGGGTAAAAACAGTAATCTCTTGCTTTCCAGATATCTGGAAATTCATGTAATAGAAGGAGAGGAAAAGTGTGTCTGTGACAAAAGGCCTGCAACATAACACATTTATTATGTGTTTCAAGGATGCAATGTGTCTGGCTGCAACATCCTGAGATACTAGGGGGAGCATAGGTCAGTCATTCAGCAGGATAGTGTTTGAGATTAAATCCTGCCAAACACAATACAGCTAGCTAATGTCCAGATCACTATTGCCAGCAGAATAACATACTGCTGCATTTGAACAGGAATGTTTTGCAACAGAGCTTGAGAAGTTATGTGCAAAAAGTCCATCTGGTGCACTTGAGGGAGGGAAAGAAATCTTTCAAACACAATGTGACCATAGGCCACAAGAGAGAGGTTTTTGAGAGCTGCTGCTACTTGCCCCCAAATGGCTTCAGCATATGCTTTGCAACTCCATTGCTAGCAATTCATTGTATATCAGGAAAATGAGTCTAGAATTCATAACACTGACTTTTTACTCAAAGTTGCCTTAGAGCATGGAAATACAACATCTGAATGAGAGCTGGATAGACAGAGAACAGAGAAACACATAGGAAATGTAAACCAGAGGCATTATATGTGGCTGCAGGCTTCCATTTGGACTTTCAAAACTGTGCTGCTGCATCATCAGAAAGTCAACAAACAAATCAAATTCCACAGTATGCTGTTTATTAGTTGCATTTCTATTTTGCTTGGAAAATATTGATAGTTGGGTTTTACAGGAATGCACAACTTCTGAATGATAATACAGGACAATAGAACACTTCAGCGCACCAAGAAAAATTATTAAAATGCTACCCTGTCTTTTCACATGGTCTGCTATTGCCAAGCCAATGATAGTTTTCTGACTGTGATGAGAAATTTCAATATGGGACAAGAATATGGGACACTTAAGGCAATGTTAAAAGCATTGTCTCTGTGACAAAAATATAAAATGGAATGAAGCAATTTATACTGTTTCATGCAGTAGGGTGGTTACTTGCTGGTTTGTTTTCCTTTGCTTTCTCTTCATGGATATTTATTCCTACTTACATTTTAAGCTAGCTTTTTTGAACATGTAAATAGGATAGGGATTATACTGAAATAATTATGTTCATTCTATCCTCTTCTCCCTCCTCTGCAAACTGGACTTACAGAGCCTGCACTTGCAAGTTAGTTTTAGGCTGGAACAAAGAATTCTTGAAACCTTAACTCAAGAACAGAATTCTTTGTTTCTGGCTGAGACATGACGATTCAGGAAATTTTCATGTGCTGTGCCTGTTGAATGTTGCCCTTGCAAATAAATACAACCCTAAGCTTAGAACATCTGTCCCCTCAGGAAGTTAATATCAACACTAGAGAATATTTAATCCCAAAGATGCATGTCTAGTGCATGACTGAGGAAAGAATACAAAAACGTGCTCAGTAGATTGCTCTCTGTTCTGGCAGTGATTCAGGTATCTACCCACTGAGAACATTGTGAACATCTATCAAATGGACAAATGCATGTAATCTGACTGAAAGTCACTTCTGCACTATCAGTATAAATGATTTATATTCAGTATTCCTTACAGTTGAGGAACGAGCTGCTATTGCATGCAAGTTTCTTCAAAATCTTTTCAGCAAGATGAAATTATGTCAAGACTTACCACAGGGCACTTCATACTAAACGAAACATAAATGTGCTCTGTAATGTGCTTCATCACCAGCATTTTCAGAGGACACTGCATCTGTGTAGCCTCCAGAGAGCAGGGCTCTGTGTTACAGGTAAAGGAGCTGGATTGGTGAGCCCAGCAGGTAACCCCAAGGCTGAGCCATTCTTGGCCTTGAGCCCCAGCAGGCTGTGGAATCTCCCTCCTGCAAGGTTTTCAAAGATAAGCTATACAGACAAAATGCCATCTGCCCTAGTACACTTGTCCCAGTTTCCATCAGAGGCTGGAGCAGAACAACCCTTACATGTCCTCTCCCCTCCCCATTTCTATAATTAATTTTGCAATACAGATTGCAGTTCCTCTCTGTATGGTGAGGAAGAGAGAAGGCACCAGAACATCTGTACATGCTAAAGAACAACATTTTCCCAGGAGAAAAATCTTCTGCCTCACTTTAAATAAATATAGGTTGAAAGTTAGAAAAATGTCTTTAAGCATGAAAATTGTGGGATTCTGGTATAGTTATTCAGTGGAAGTAAATGAAGGCAAAACAGTAACTACTGTTACGATGGAGCTTAAGCAGTTTGTGAAGCTTGTCTCATACGGCATTTGGGATGTAGAATATTGCATTTGGTGATCTTTCATAGGGATAGATTTCATATATGTACTACTGGGGAATTCATGTCTGTGTGTTTGAGTGTATGTGTGCTGTGGGGATTAGTTACAGCAGAGTGTTTAGGAATCTGTAATTGTTTACTAACCTTTGGTAAGACCCTAGTATCATGATTTATCTGTTCAATTCCTGGTATTGATCCTGAATATATAGTTTTGTATTTACTGGTTAATTATGTGACATCAATAATTCATAAACATTTTTGGTACTGATTTGATCTAAATTGTGTGAGTTGAGCAGATTTCTCTTGCAATGGTGGTCACCTGTCAATTTTCTTTACATAAAATTGCCAAAATTATATTTTCAAGATCTGATTTCAATCAAAAGACTCTTATTGCTTCTGGCAGACTTTAGATATGATTCAAAATCATGACAAGTGAAGGAAAATATATTAACAATGAACATATGGCAAGGAAAGCAAATCTTATTTAAAAGAAAGACTATGTAGAGTGAAAGCCCTGGGATTCAGCATCAAAATAATACAGTGATGCAGCTTTTACATTCAAGCTGGCTCACGTTTGTTCACAACATAAAGCACAGATACCTATTAGGTGTTTTCTCAATAGCACTTGCATTTTGCCTTCAGATTTTCATAAAATTCTTGGAAATTGATCAATGAAAACAAAGATATAATTTTAAAAGAAATTTGAAACCATGATATAATAGATTTTTATTTTCTTTTTAAAATATGTATTATATAAATATCTATTTTTACTTCTCTTTACTTTTTCAAAGCCAAACCTCTGATATACAACACCCAAATTAGAAAGCAATCACTATTCTAGATAATGATTTTACAAGAGTGATACTTTCTTTTTTTGGCACAACTAACATTTCTGAAGTTTCCACATGCTTAGTGCACTTTAACAGAGGTGAAAGGAGTGGCTCATTGTCAGTTTTCTGGTTTTTACATGTTTACTGAACTATGAATTTGCCTGGTTTTGCTGTAGTCGCTCACTCACTTCCCAGAATTTGTCCAATACCACTTCTTAGGAATTTTGCCTTGCTTTTATGTGGTGGGGAAACAGTATTCAGCCACATTCACTGCACTCTGCCAAAAGTCTGAGAAGAAACAATGGTGCTTTTCATTCTCAGAGACTACGCCTATGCTAGCAGGGATAGAGGCACTTCTGAATTCCTGGCTCCGAGCTGGAATATCCCCCAATTACCTCCTGTTTCCATATGGGGCACAACCTGGGCATGAACCAACCTTCCCTCTTCGTGTCCGGTTTTACACTGAAAAGAACTGTGGCTCCTGCAGCCAAAGGGAAACCAAACAAGCCGTGGTCTGTGGGATCAGGTTCCCAGACTACTTAGGGAAGGATGCCGGCAAAAGGACGGTACTCACGGCTTTTTTTCCCCTTTAGAAATCCGAGTGCCTAAACCCACATATTCCCTGTGAATTCAATACTAAATGCCAGTTCTTTCATATCTAAGGCTAAAATGAACACTTTGAAGTAAAACACACAAATGCTTTTTACCTGTGAGGTATTAATTACCACTCTAAGGACACGGTCATGTGGTCTAAAGAAACCAAGTCACTGAAATGTGGCAAGTGACTGCTTCTCAACTGAGCCATTGTATCAGACAACATGTGTGCATTTAGCTTTTCTTCTCAACTGTGAACTGAGACACATTCATCAAAGCTACAAAATCCAATGAGATATAGCACTTACAGCCACTGGGAAAATATGTGTGCACTGCAAATCACCCCGCACTGTTTTCATTGAAATGTCGAGATTTAGGAATATTACAAGAATTGGACCAGCCATAGGTCTTCTCCAGGGTGGCCTTCTCCAGTTCTCTCTCCCTTTTGTCTAACAGAGAGCTGGAAACCAACTATTTCAAATGTAAGCCTTTAAAAACCATATCCCAATCCTTTCATTTGCTCTTGGATGACTGCCATAATTACATTGTTCCTATTCAGCAAGCATGGATCCCCCATATCTATTAACAGGCTGCTTAGCTGTATGGTGACATACAGCTCTCTCAGAACATTTCAACCTACTACTTATACCTAATACTGCCTTTGCACATTACATTAGAGCAAATAATCACACTCTTTTCAAAGCAGCATAATAAAGTGAAAAGTTCCAGCACTATAAATGGCTTACAAACTTTTCCTGCTTGTGAGATTAACCCTTTGGTGACCTTCTTCTCTTTTCTGCTTCTCTAATTTTCCTACCATGTGCATTCTTTGGAACATACCTGGTTAATTAGGAGTCCCGTGGGACTTGACTTGCAGCTCCCCAATGGTCACTGAATTCATCTTTCCTCTCTAGGTAACCTAACTCAACGTTTAAATCAAATACTTGAGTTTTGGTTTGGTTTTTTTTTGAGGGGGGGGAGGGTGTTGTTGCTTTGGGTTTTTTTGGGTTTTGGTGTTTATTTTTATTTTTTCATTTGAATTTGTCAGGAAAAGCAAAGTTTTAACAGAAAGCCTCTGAGGTACTAATAGGAACTTGATTCAGCAGCTACCAGCAATTTCCTTTCTTGATGTGGTGGAGATCTTAAAAAAGGAATTGTTCTTTATCCTCGTAGGTTACATGTTTATTGGTAATGATTTTCTCTAAAGATGTCTTTTAAGTATTTGCATGCATTTCAGACAAAAATTAATTATGCTGATCTCTTTTTTTTTCTGATGTTTTATCTTTAATATTATTTATATTTATTATTTTCCAAGACCTCTTGAAAGGGTCCTGGAAAGGCATGGTTTATTCACATATTCTGCTCTTTAGTGATATCAAGCCTGAGAAGCTTTATCTTTCTGATTTTGGTGAACAACTGTAAATAGGTCTGATGTCTGAGGCTACTCCCATGACAGCCCCAATGGTGCTGGATTCACTCTCTTGGAGATGTTCTTTTAGTCTCTTTGTTAACAAAGCACAGGAGTTACAAATAAGGGTAAGAAGAGTAACCTTAAACAATTACAATATAAGAATTACTGGTATTCTGCCAAAGCACATTTTCAATCAACTGGTCTAAAGAAATTTTGACACTGTCATTTTTATTGATTTGAAATCAGTGTTTATATTTTTAAATGCTGGGGACAGTTCCAGAATCTGTGATAAACTTTAGAATTAGGGAAAACTCTTTGCTTGCAGTCCATTACTTAATCTGTTTTCCCTTGTGTCTTGAGACAACTGCAACCTAGGTTTGCTTTCCACAAGTCACCACACTTTACAGCTTGGGTTTGTCCTGGGATGAGAGTTTAGTAAGTGATATGGTGGAACACAAAACCCCTGTGGTGAGGGAGGTGTGAAACAAGATTTCAGGCTTGTCCAGGGATTTTTTCCTCTTTGCAGGTCCTGTCTGAGTGGTCATTTTTCTCAGTTCTTACAATATAGCACAGCTGGACAGTCTATCCTTATAGCAGATGGCTGTGGAAATGGCACATCCTGTGCTTTGTCTGCACAGGAGTCTTTGTTTTCTTTCCTGAAACTTTTCACAATAGCAAGCCAATGTGTAATTCAGTCACCCATTTTCTATCCAAGATTTTGACAGCCTCATATTTATTTAATTTTTTCTGATTTAATTTTCTGATCTTTATTTCCTGAGGAGCTACTGAAGCACTTGGTCAGTCTTCAACATCCTCACAAGGGGAAGTGGAGGGCCAGTTACCAATCTCATGACGTGAGGAAATGGCCTGAAGCTGAGTCAGGGGAGGTTTACGTTGGATATCAAGAAAAAGGTTTTCACACAGCATGTGGTGAGCACTGGAACAGCCTGCCCAGGGAAATGGTCACAGAACCAAGCCTGACAGAGTTCAAGTGTTTATACAATGCTCTCAGGTACACACTGATTCTTGTCATGTGCAAGGGACACATGTTCTTGTCATATGCAGGGCCAGGAGTTGGACTCAGTGGTCCTGATGAATCCCTTTCAATTTCTTTTTAAGGAAGCTTATTACCCCAGAAAGCCAAACAGCATTTTAAACATTTCTAACATTTACTCATTTTAACATCCTATTTATGAAATTTACCTTAGAGCCTTTTTATGTCTACAGCTACTGCTTAATACATCTGTTGGTCTCAGGCAAAACACACTGTGGAAAAATTATTAATCGTGTTATGTTTTAATTAACTTTTTCTGTAAAACTCTCTCTATCCATTGGCTGATAGCTTCCAGAAAAAGTACTAATGTCCTAGTGTAAAATACTCACCTATGTGCTATTTCTTCACTATCAACTTCATTTAAGCTCATATTTCTAGATGTTCATACTGTAGATTCTTAAAGTTCAAATGGGAAAGACTTTTTCTCCATCAGTCCTGCCAATATCTCTAAAAGAAAAGCCTGATTGTAATTAAAGGTCAATGTCAAAACTGACTTTTTAATCACCCTGACTCTTCACTGCAGTTTAGTTAAATCAGACTCCCTCCCTAAATCCTTAGGCTGCTGGAGCATCCTTAACACATCTTCAAGCCTGGATTGGAGATATTTTAATGCAGATTCTGTTGTAGAAGGAGATGGATGACAAAGCAAAGCAATAGGACAGAATCTTAAAGGAGATTCCAAGTACCATGTTTGTAATTCTTTTAAGGAGTTACTGATTTTTCTGTTCTTCACCTTAGTGACCTCACCTGTGAAAGATAGAAAAAGAGGCCTTGGAGGAACACATTTAATTCCCTTCCTCTTTCCCCAAATGATAAATTTAGAGGGCCAAAGTATCACCTGAATGTATCATCACTTTAGAAGAAGTGAATCAGTAACGCAGAACAAAGTGTCATTACCTGGTTATGAGCAGAGGGAGGAGTTTGTATTGTAATTCCAGCTTATTTCTGGATAAGTAATAATGTGTTTCTACATTTGTAGTAATTTTGCAAGCTTGTGATGTTTCAAAATAGTTATACATTAGCAAAAGGGATTGTAACAGATTCAAACCCTTTAATTTTTTTTGAAAGTACTTATTCACATCAAAGTGTTAACCCACACCTGAAATCACATCCTTATCCTATTCCCCATATTTTAAACACACATGTGTAGACTTCTAGAGGGACCCTGATGGTTCAGCAAGGCCCAGTTCAACAGTGCAGTTTCCTTCAGATTCTGCCCATTCCAGTTGTTTGTCACAATCAACATTTGAACTGTTCTGATGAACCACAAACTGCACACTGGAAATTTTTTGTTCTCTTCATGTAGTCTTGCTATATATTGATGTCTTTCTGTTTGTTCAGACTCCTGCATCAAAGGAACATGGTAGATATATCATGTATCACAGATCCACTGCCATGATTTCTTAGACCTTTGAAAGACTGTAAGTCTAGTAAATCAATTCAGTTATAAAACAGGAGAGTGTTTGGTGTTTCTTTTTTATTATTATTTGGGTCAGAATTTGGTGTGGTTTTGCTTTTTTCAGAATGGCAGATGCATTTTTGATGAAATAATAGTGACAGGTATCTCAAAGTAATTGCTATTTTTTTCCCTATAGTGGTTCTGAATTACACAGATTAATAGATGTCTTCCAAGATCATTTTAAAGCCATGTATGCTCATGGCAAGTTCACATATATAAAATGCATTTAAAAGTGACGTGATCAAGTCCACAGTCTTTTATACCACTGTCAGTCAAAATTACAGTTCACAGCTATATTCTTGTGGGACTAATTTCTTTTCAATTAATTTTTAAACTGAGTGTGACCTGAAATATAATTTCAAATAACTGATGGGCTGGGGGCTGTGTGGATGATGGGCATTTCATTAAGAAGCAAAGCAGACTTTGTATTCTAATATCCATAACAAACAACTTTTAAAAGATTGAATTCTCAAGATTTATTCTGCAACAGCTATTCAGAAGGAAAATGTGTAATAAACTTGCACAGAAATAAAGAGACATAATCTCTCTTGCTATGTGAAGACTGAGCAAGGCACATAGAGCAAATAAAGCTCTTCCCTTCATTTTATACAGGAGGAATCATCAAAGAACTGCCAACTCTAATATGAACTTTTCATTTGCCTTTTCCAAATTAAAAAATTTCACATTTACCATGAATTTAGTAACAAAAGAAAACTAGGGCTTTAGGACTGATTTATCTAGTGAGTTCCTATTTCTGACTGACAAATGAAGCCTCAGGCTTGTGAGGGCTCTGGGTGACACCACTGCCAGGAGCCTGCAGAGAGAGGGTGTTCTCTTTGGCTGTAGAGGACATGAGTCGTAGGAAGGAAACTTATTTCCAAATAGGAATCATATGTGAAAGAAAAGTGGTCAGCCAAGTTGAAGTATCTGAGGATGCAAGGTTTTAATTTGAACACTCAAAGCTGCTTCTTTCTCTTTCTCTGTGCTGTTGTGCTCCCCCTGCTAAGAGGGTAGTATTCAACTCACCTTTGTGATTTGAGGGAGCAAAAGTTAATTGTAGCAACTGAATGTGAGTGATTATCTGAATCCATTCTGTTAATATGTTTATTGTTTTTGGCTCATCTGCTTTTCTTTTTTGCAGTTCAAGAAATAAAATTAAAATTTCACTTTCAGGTTTTTCAGCTTCACTGTTTCACCTTTTTCTCTATGGTTTTCAGTGGGATTCCATTGGAAAAAAAAAATCACAAAAAAACAACCTCACAAAAAACCAGACTGGCTGGGAAATACCAAGAATGATACACTGTAACACTGAAAGTTTAAAAAAAAAACATTTTTTTTTTAATTTGGAAATGTTCTTGAAGATCTTTTCTTTAATTACATCTGATACATCAAGGCCAGGTTCAGCGTCTGTCTTCATTTATTGGATGACTCAGTGTGCCAAAGCAGTAGGATATGACTTTGGAGCTACTCCTTCACAAATAGCAGTTATTTGGCAAATAGCATATCCAGACATTTTCCCACTGCACTGGTGCCATAGACACTTAACAGCATGTTCTGCTCTCCAGAACATTAAGTTTTGCTATCTCTTCTGAATATCAGTTTTCATTTGGGGAATGCAGGTCCCTAGTATGTGCCTTTTTATCCAAAATAAAATTATTTCCCTGTTATGCTCCTTTTAGTTGAGAATATAGACACTGATGGTAATTCTTTGTCCTACTACATATAATCCTTATATTGGAATAACATAAAAAATCTAGGAAAAGTATGGAAAACCCCATGCTTTATTTCTGTATCTTTATATTTCTCCTGAAGGATGTCCTAGTTTTGTAGCTATTGATAGAAATCCATGTTTGTAAAGAATTTACTTGAACATGCTTCCTCTTCATAAGCCAAAAATCATTCCAAAGAGAAATAAAGTAACTTGCCAAATGACTATTTTTATGAGTCCAATAAATGGTTTTTACTTCATAATAGCCAATTCTGTTATTATCCTAAGATGTGAAGTAATCAGATTTGAACAAAAAACAGTATCCACTTTTGTAAACTGCTAAGTAAGTTTGGATATCCTGAAATAAATAATAAATTGAAATAGCAGAGGCATGATGGTAGTTTAGAAAAAAAATCTTATTTCTTTCTAAAATCCAGAAAGGTCTGTCTATCTTTCAGTACCACTGGAGTTCTGCTTCTAGTTGTGGGATAAATGGTACTTTCCAAAGCCCCAGCTCTCAGATGCTCACCCTGGCACCAGGTAACTTCACATCAAGCCCAGGCCTGAGTCCTGCCTATCAATATAGGTGCTCTTTCAGGTGAAGACCTGAATATGCATGGAGGAACTAACAGCTTCCTGGATGGGATGTATTTGGGGAATAAGAGCCTGAGGCTCTCTCATCCAGCAGTTCAGACACAGCCCTAGAGTCCAAAACATGAAATATGCTGGAGCAAAAGTCTGAGGCTGTCCCTGCACAGCACGCCCATGTTCACCTTCATAAAATTACAGCATAAGAACCAAAAGATTGTTCTTCCTATAAAACAAAGCCAAATAAGACAACTTTATTTTTATTTTCTTGTAGTTTTCTCCTTTTTGTTGGTCTTGCTGAGTGCAATTACTGCAAATGACAGTCCTGTTTTAACCTCTGGTATTTAACTTATAGATCACAAATAGGCCAATATTTCATCTGAGACAGAAAAATTCCTGCATGATATGATGAAAAGTGCAGTTTCAAATTAATGTTACAATAATCAATAAAAATAAAGAAGAGCCAGTACATGACTAGGGTCATGGTTGTGAGAAAGTAGAGACCTACAGTCTGGCCTCAGTAGTGATAATTTTTGCAAATTAATTTATTTAGAGGGAGGCATGTCTATAATTCTTCATGCTTGATTATACTGGCAAGCACATGACCTACCACTGTAATTTGCAAGTGAGCATGATGTCATTTTAATGAAACATCAAGCAGGGCAATTCAGAAGGAAATGCCTCCTATAAAAGAGCTATTAAATAATACTTAGCAATTACGGGGTGATTTTCTACTTCAAAGCCCTTCACAAACAGTCACTAATGAATTTGCATAACCTCTCTGTGAAGAAGAGGAGGAGGAGGAGGAGGAGGAGGAGGAATATCATTGTTCCTTTCTGCAAGCACAGAGCACAGAAACAACTTGCCCAAGAGTGCAGAGACCATGAGCATCAAAGCCCACATCAGAACCTGGAACCTGATCACTGTCAGACATATGGCTACATCATTACATCAGGCTCCCAGCCCAGTAGGGGCCTTTCAAAAGCCTTAATTCCTTTAAGTAAAGGTTAGGATTTATAACTCAGCCTGAACTACACAAAGTCAGTTCCTAGCCATGGTTATTTTGTTGTCATGGCACAAGGCTGTTCAGACTAGGATCTAACACAGTGCCACCCCACAACCCACAAGCCCTCACCCTCAGGTCTTCTTACAAAAGAGTACCAAGGGAAGTGGGACACACCATGGCCTCATCCTGGTACACTGTCAAAATGTACTTACATGTCCATTGAGACCCAGAACTCTGAAAACACTCCTATTTACCCCAGTTTAGAAATCCTCCTCATAACACCCCCCACCCTGCCCCCACAGGTGTCTGTGGGACAGTAAAGAATTAATGTAGCTGCTTGAATCTCCTAGGGTCTCACAGAATCACAGAAGGGCTCATGTTGGAAGGGATCATAGAAGGTCATCTGGTCCAACCTCCCAGATCAAGCAGGGTCATCCCAGAGCACATGGCACAGGATTGCACCCAGGTGGTTCTTTAATGTCTCCAGTGAGAGAGAGTCTGTATCTTCTCTGGGCAATCTGTTCCTGTGCTCAGCTGAGCAAGAAGTTCTTCCTTGTGTTGAGATGCATCCATTTCTGCCTTTTGCCTCTTGTCCAATTGCTTGGACAAGACTGGCACCACCAATACTAGTATCACCACGCAAAGCCTGGCTCCTCTTGACACCCTTCCTTCAGATACTTATAGACATCGATGAGGTTCCATCTCAGTCATCTCTTCTCAAGGATGTAGAGGCCTGGGTCCCTCAGGTTTTCCTCATAAGAGAGGTGCCCCAGTTCCTCAATTATTTTTGTTGTCCTGGACCAGCTCGAGGATTTCCACATCTCCCTTGCCCCAGGAGCCCAGAACTGAACAGAACACTCCAGATGTGCCTCAGCAGGGCACATCTCCCTTGATCTGCTGGCAATGCTCTTCCTAATGCCCCCAGGATCCCATTGGCCTTCTTGGCCACCAGGGCACACTGCTGGTTCATGGAGAGCTTGCTGTCCACCAGGAACCCCAGATCCTTCTCCACAGAGCTGCTTTCCAACAGGTCACTCCCAGCCTGTCCTGGTGCAGAGGGTTGTTTTTCCCATCTGCAGGATCCTGCATTTGCCTTTCTGAATTTCAGGCTGTTCTTCTCTGCCCATATCTCCACCCTGCCAAGGTCCTTCTGAAGGGCTACACAGCTCTCAGGGCTATTGGCCACTCCTCCCAGATTTGTGTCCTCACTGAACTTGTTGAAGAGGCATCTCACCTTCATCCAAGTTATCAGTGAATAAGTCAACTCATACTGGGCCCAGTATTGAACCCTGGGGGACACCACAAGTGACAGGCCCCAACTAGACACTGTGCCATTGATTAGAACCCTCTGGGATCTGCCACTCAGTCAGTTCTCAATCCACCTCATTATCCACTCATCCACTCCATACATTCTGAGTTTGCTTATGAGGATGTTGTGAGAGTGTCAAAAGCCTTCCTAAAATCTCAGAAGACGTCTTTTTATGTTACAATGCAGTCCACCATCTCTACACAGTTTTCCCTCTTTAGTTTAATACCAAAATATTGGTGTCTTGCAAACCTCACTGCCATGTAAGACCAGATGCCATTTGACATGCATGTCATAACTGGTTGACATTCCCTACCCTAATGGTAGTGGCTACTCTTAAAATCTCAAGCCATCACTACTTGCACTGATTGTGTTCATTTTCTTTGCCCACAAGAGAAGAAAATATATCTATTTTGAGAAAGAACAAGTTTTCCCACTGCATTAATATCAGGAATTGTACCTTCTTTTATTTTTTTTTCAAACTTAGAGTAGCAATACCTATGTGTATGGACAGACATCTGATTCAGGTTACTCTATCTATGTATCTCAATCTTGAGAATACAAGAAAATATGTCGTCCTTGACAATACTTTTAATAATTCATACCCCTATATTTGGGAACATATTTTATAAAAAAGGGTTTGAATGTAGGTGTTGCATTAAACAAATAGCAAATGCTTTCTGATGAAGCTTCTGAAGTTCTTTGGATTAGTCAAATAACAATATACTCAGTCTTTCTTAGCTCATCTTTCCATTTCTTTCTAAAAATCTTGAGATCTGCTTCTAAAGGAGAAAAAGAGCCCTCTTTATTTTGCATAGTTCACTGTGGAAAAGAAACAATCCCAAAATTATTAACTGCAATTCAGTCCAAACATTTTTGAGGACCCATAATTTTGGATCTCACTGAAAATCTGCAGATATTTCTATACATTAGTCATCACTTTGCTTTTCTGTATATTCCTTGCACAGTGGTGAAAGGGAGCATGTTCTGGACATTATTTCAAATAACAGCAACCATTGTTCCACATGGCCACCCAAAACTGGGATAGATGTTTTAGAAATAATACAAACAATTTCCAAGATATATAACAGAAATATATCAATTAAAAACAATACCTTAAATTTGTCATCTTTTCCTTGCTCCTCCTTACTAAGAGTTTAGATATATTTGAAAGCAGTTTTATTACAAGTTTGAGAACTGAGTAGAATTTTAAACAGAATGTATTTGCTCTGGAAAGATTTTAATCTTACTTAAATATGATCATCATAAAGGAGTTGCAGGAGAACTGCCTGAAATAAAGTATGCTTATTTATTTGAAGGATATACTGCACTGGTTTAATGAATAGTTCTCACTGGGAAAGGTCTGTCATTCTTTGGATCAGAGGTGATAAAGGTACAGATGGAATGTATTTTAACACACATTTTTGTGTTATTGTGTTATTTTGATCACATATGTACCAGAGTAGTAAGTATTTAATAACTTACCAATCAGCTGTCTCCTTACAAGAATAATGTAATTTAAATGGATGGGAGTAATGTATTTTAAATACTTTTGGAAATATCAGTGTATATGTATCCTTAAGTATTATTAGCTTTCCCTAAAACTTGTATTTGTTTCAATGAAATCTAAACTGGAAAGTCTGGAGCAGCTCAGTGTCTCATCTGCTTCTCCAGTTGTACCCTTCCAGGCTGCTGGAATTCCTCTTTCCTCCTGGAGCCTCAACTAAACAAGGCACAGAGAACTCACAGGAGGACTCCACAATGAAATATTTAACTAAGGTTAGGACATATGGGAAGAGTTTGGGGACAGCTTCAGGTCTGGAACTATGTATTTGAATCAAAATAATTTTGTTTGGCACTTTTGGTCTCGATTTGAACTTTTGCTTTCTGCCAGCTGGGTGAATTCATTCATGGCTGGGTTGTACTGTGGCGTCTGTGGTTTGCAGCTGTATGTTCTTCTCCATCACTCTTCCTTGACACACCCTGCATTGTCTTCTTCTCTTGGAAGATGTCTGTATAGCTAAGGAGTTTTTTAGGCTTGAAAGCATTCTGAAATATAGCATTTATTTTCATAATGTAAAATTTACAAGCAGAAGTTAGTGTTAATTGTTGTTTATTCTAAACTATTTCAGATTCAGAATCATCCATGCAATTGCCAAATTTTACCATTTTCCTAATATTATTAGATTTTCTAGATTTTCTTAAAACCAAGACACAAATTTTCTGATCCTCTTGATAGGACTGTTTCCACTTTCTCAAAATCTTCTTTCCTAAAAGTGAATTATGCTCCATTTTAACTGTATCTTTAATGTGGCTGTAATGATTAAAACAGAGGCAATAATTTGGGAGGAATGTAGAAAAGGAAACAACCTGATTCTAATTTTCCTTTTCCTTAATTGGGTTTTATAACACTAGAATGCATTTTCTTTTGTTTTTCAGAGTTGCATATCTGTATAAACAAAATAGGCACATGGTGACTTATCTATTAGTTGACTAGTGCATTTGATGGTTGAAGGAAATTATGGTCAAAATTAAATACATCCATCAAATTCTAGACCCTCAAAGGCATTGAGAACAATAGGAATTAGACTCTAAATCCTTTGAAGACCTAGGGGAAAATGGTATAAATAATGTAACCTTAATTAGACTAATGTATTATTAACAAAAATTAAAAATTCCCTTATATAATAAATGTATACAGTTGTTGTGATAGTTTGCCAAAAGCAGATTATTTGAGAAATCGTAGACTTTTGGCACCATAGAATTAATGTCAGCTGTTTTCCTCTATTGACCTTTGCAAGATTACTTCCACTTTACACTAGTAAGGGAAAAAAAAAGAAAAAAGAGAATTTTCCCCTGCAAGAAGGTTATCATTCTGATGAGACCATTCCATTCTGTTTGGTTATAGTTTATAGGACACCCATACCAAACAAACTTCTATTGCACATGATATTTTCCATTGTTTTACAGAAAACAAACATGGGGACATTTGTAGCAGACATTTGTCCTTGATGAAAATATACTGAACACAGTAGCAATAAAAAGTAAACATTCATCACTGAACCAATTTATATTAGACAGCCTTTATAGTCAACAGAATGAAAGAAGCCTTGGCAGGGTGGGATTTACCTCATCCCAGTGACTCATATGAATCTCATTGCAGCATCTGGAATTAGACCAGATGTATCCCGACCTTGGAGTCACAGTCTATGGTCTTCTTCGGATCAGGACCATCTGCAGAAGCAAGAAACTCTCTCTTATGACTGTAAAACTGTGTGAAACTTCACAACTGTGAACATTTAAGAACAGCTGCAGGGAATGAGCAGAGTGTTGCAGATAACTCATGTATACCACTGGCAATTTTTTTGATTCAACATCTCTATTAGTCACAAGTGCCCAGTGCAGCCTTGCTCATTGAAACACCTCAGGGTGCTAAGCTAAAATCCAGTGAGGCAAACACTAACCAGGCCCAGCTTGTGATATAAAGCCATAATATGAATATATCTCACTGAAAGCACTTTCCTTGCTTTCACATAATTCCAAGTTACAGGAACACTTCCATAATTTATCAAGCATATATTTTTGCACGCTGTTCAGCTGAAATGTCTTTACTCAAAATGTTAGACAAAACTTTCCATTTCCCGGAACTCACTTCTGGAAAATTTCAGATCCAAATAGTTTCAGACATATAAAATATTGTTGTGGTAGGAATTGTTATTGTGTCTTAGGTGTAGAGGAGAAAGGAAAAGGCAGCCAGCACACCAAGAGTCTACCTGAGAGAGGATTTAGAAGCTGAAAAGTATCCTGAAATTTAAACAGTGGTCCATCACATCTTTTTTCCCACACTAACCATATAAATAACTCTTCATATGATTTTAAAAGTCTAATAAACACTGTGTTGTAACTCTGCTCAGAGAAGGCTGGAAAGTAAGATATGACTTCCAGTAAGAGTCCAGTGACCAAAATAGTCCCTCAGGAGGTGGGAGAGGCATAGTCCTAGATGTTGTCTCACTCAGGAGGGTTATATTTCTATCTCTTCCAAGGACCACCATAACTACAAAACTGCATAGTCTTCCAACCAAGAATATTTTTATTTTCATTTTTTCGCTCCAATGGAGTTCTATTCAACCATTGCTAGAGTGGGTGCCAGACAGAAAGCAAATAGAACTCATTTGGGTGGAGTGGGTGGGATTAGGAACTCAAGTAGGAGCTCCAGAAACATCCTTCCAAATTCTTCCCTGTGCCAAGTGCCCCCCAGGTGCAATATCTTTATTTCCTAAGTATTCTACTTAGTGATTTTGTGTAGCTTCCCATGCACTGCAGATGACAGAAACAGCACATAACAAAAGGTGCATAGATACTGAAGGCTTCTCCAACATTTATTTACTATCATTACTGTCCCAAAATTAAATCATTTCAAAAACTTTGAGATAAATTCAGGTTAGTACATAAGGACTTACTGCTAATGAAGCAGTGATACCAGAAGTAAGTTACAAACTCGGGGTTTTTCTTCTTCTAAGGAAACAAAAGGATCAACAAAAGAAACTGTGCTTTAAACTCAGCTCCTTTTATTGAAGGCTGCATGGTCCTTTTTGAAAAAAAAAAAGCACCAAATTTTTTATTATACTCTGGTAAAAAAAAGTATGAATACTATAATTTATTATTAATTAAAAATACAATTAAAGCTTTCTTTTAATCCATTTTATAGTTTTATCTTTAGATATTTCCCCACAGATCAGTATATCTCCTAGTAAGAACCAGTCACTCAAGTGTGCATGTTTTTCCCAGATTAATTATACTGGCATTTGATACATACATGGATCTTTCTCTCTTTAGGGATTCTAAGTAATTTCTAAGGATGTTTCCAAGTATATCTACAAGGAACTCCAAGGCCTAACTACTCAGAACATTTCCAACCCTTGGGAACTGGAAAAAAAATAGCTTTACTTAAATGGATGTTAGTTTATGCCTGAAGAAAGATAAGAGATTTTTTTTTAATGTTAATTTTCAGGTTTACAACTGATGTCCTAATCATCCTTAGTTAGCAATGGACTTAATAGGAGAAAACTCAGTCCAGAATTCCCTACTGACACAGCCACAAATTCAAGTATAGAATTCGGTTCAGAAATTTCTGATATATTTAGAAGAATTAGTGTTTGGATTACATTAATGTTATTATGTTAGATGTTTCTTTGGTAATTTTAAACTTCTTACCTTTTCGAGAGAGATCAGATGGAAAATGGCGATTTCTTGAATTCTCTCTTCACGTGGTAGTTTGGATTTATAGCTGCAGATCTGGGCACTCCTGAGTCAAATGCCCCTCATAACATTAAAAGGAACTGGTTGCAAGATAATTTGCTGACTGCCATGGAGTCTCTGAAAGATTTTTTGAAAATCAGCTCATTATTATGACTACTTATTTAGCTTAGAAAATGTAGTCAAAGTGAAGCAGTTAAAGTAATATCTCTACAAGTTTACAAAATATAGGTGTTCTTTTACTTTCAGTCAGTGCCACCTCCATACTCATATATGCAGACTTGTGATAACCCACAGAAGCACCAGATGTAAAACTTCACAGCACAATTATGGAAAAGAAACTTCAGTTAATTGCATAAACTTTAACCTCCTCCTGTCATATACTAACCTGTTGTGGTGATTGACATATTTTATTTAATCAATTGATCCTATTTCTCAAGACTGAATTCCTGAAAAACGAATTTTTTTCAAGTGAGCATATAAAGAGCTAGGTAGCTAAACTACAACACCATATGAAATCAAAACACAGCTGATGCATTAATGTTTCCCTCACCTTTAATGAGGAATAAATATATCCTGGGTTCAAGTTCAATTTTTAAAATGTGCAATGATTTTCTGTGAATCCTCACTGAGTTCAACACAAAAAAATGAAAGATAAAATGAAAGTTAAAACGACTGGAAGAAATAGTGTCATAATGTAATACATACACAGTAATAATTTACTTAGAAATAAAACTTTTCCAACAAACTAACAATTCTAACTTGATGCTTTTACTGCCTTTTTTTAAATGACAAAATCTATTTCAAAAACGTTAGTAAATTCAAATATTAACTCTTTGCATTAAGACACCCTTTCTCTTTTACAAGACAAATTAGCATTTAGTCTTCAAGCAAAAGAAGCAAAGCAAAGGGGTGAATCCATTATGCTGTTTTTAAACTTTAAACTTTTTAAACTTTAAACTTGTTTTATATTTCTAGAAATATATTCTTTCCATATGGGCAAGATGACAGTTATAATAGTTAACAATATTTTTACTGTTTTTTTACCTTTCCTGGATTTTTTTTTTTAATTTATTACGTCAGTAGGAAAATCTTACAGTATTTTGTGTACTTAAGAATAATATATATTTTTAATTTATAGAATATCCTTATCAGACAAACATGCTCAGTGCAGTCAGAAGGAATGTGTTATAAATGATGCCTGGAATTGTCAAGGGAACAAGTTTTTACTTTAAGAATATATAGTCCTACTGAAACTTTTCTCTTCTTTCTTTTTTTTTTTTTCACTAGCAGACAAGGAGCAGAGGAGCATATTTTTCATTTTAAACTTCAACCAGACTTCTAAGAATTGCTTGTCTTTGAAGCACTCCCCCCACATCCTCCCCCATATTGGTCTCAAATCCACAATAAAAAAAAACGTTCCTCACCTTCTGTTGGACCACTTTCTTCGAGGACTTTTATAATGTTCCTGTCAACGAATTACATAAAGTATCTGACAAATCCCTTGTAGATGGTTTCCATGAACCCATGACACTAATTTTCACTGCATCTTAAAACTTATCTACAAAGCTCTATCACAGCTACTACTTCACAAAACAACGAACAACAGGAGACTCTTTCAAGAGGGGGAGAAAATCTGTTTTCTAGCTACTTTTTAAGACTGGATATTATATTTTTCCAAGTTATTGACACTAAAAGAGTTAAAACTAGTGGAGATTCCTCTGTCTCAAAATAGTTGTTCCCAAATTTTTGATTGATTTAGTCAACTATTTTTGGTTCTAAAATGTTGGTAAGTAGCCATGAATCTGTTTTCAGTTGAGTGTCCCAAAGTGAGAGCAGTTGGGAATCAGCCGTTTTTGGGATGTGTCTGTGCCCCATGAGGGAACCACGACCTCACTGTGTCTATTTTCATGGGCCTCGTTCATACTTTATGGCAGCTCAGGTGTCCTGAGCTGTGTGCCCAACCCCCAGACCCAAAGTAGGAAGATGAAAAGGTTGCACAGTACTTGAAGCCTGTTTTTTCATCAGAGGTGGTTTACAAGAAAAGGGACCGTCTTCTACAGAAGACAAAAGGGTGCTGATTTTCTGATTTATCCTTTTGTCTAACATAGTCTAAGTTACCTCTCTTTGTAACTATTACAACAAACACTTTAGTTTAAGGAGACCGTGATTGCCTTCTAGAAAACCAAGATTTCCATCAGTTTTTATGTAATAAAATCAGTTTTCCATAGTTTTTTAAAATTTATTTTGAATGAAAATGTGTCAACTTTTTGAATATTTTAGGAGCAACAAAGAACAGATTTTCCTGAGAGCATTTGCTTACCTTCTTCCCATTCACTCCCAAAGCATTTTAAAAATATAACAAACCTATTTTGAAATCTGTACAAAATCAACAAGTGACCTTATTGAAGATGTTGCCACTGTGCATGCTGACGAAAAGCTTGACTGATATTTCAAATATTGTGAAGAACAAAGCAGTTTTGGGGAAAAAGTATTTCCATGTCTAATCTTACAGATCTTAGCTTTTGGGAGGTACTATTTATCCACAGAGCATTAATGTGATCTACTGATGAGATACCATCACACAAGGAAGTTTCTCCAAATATTTGGAATTAGAGACAGAATCACAGAATTAGCTTTAGAATCTTGGAGAAGCCATATGCACAGACATTTTGAATTTTGAACAATTAAATCCTTTTTAGTGATGTTTAGCATAGTGGCAGGAAGCCACATCATCAGCCAGAAGGAAAATAACTTCTAGCTAAGGGCTAACACAGTTTTTACCATTTCTAAACAAGTAACAGTCACATCAACCAAAAAAAAAAAAATCTTGACTTATTAACAGTAGAAACTAATGACTAAGATCTCATGGAACACTGATTTGGAAAAATCCTGTCTCAGACTAACAGAACACAGTCATGATATTTAACAGATGTACTGTCATATTAGCTTAAATTAGAACAGTAAGTTTTATTATCCTTAATACATATGCAAGTATTTATTTTCATTTTTATTATGAATTTTAACAATTTAAGACAGCTTATTAGAAAAATCTTGATTTATTAAAGCAAATTGACTTTTGGGGCTTATTTCAGAACTATTTCATCACCACTTTATATCTAGAGTTGTCTTTACTAAATCAGTTGTGGAGGTGGAACTACACCACTACATCTGGTTTTGCAGCTTATCTCAGCAACCTCTCCATGATCTGAGAAGCCACTTAAAGCCTTAATCTGCTATTTTTCCAGGTTTAGATGTGCAAAATCCCCAGGTGGCTGAATGGTTTACTTTATACGTGCACATCAGCTCCCTTGACCACTTCAGACAAAAAAATCTTTGCAAACCCTGCCCAAATCCTATTGACATTTTTCTCTACCATCACTTTAGCTCTGCCTAAATGTCTATAACATTTGTCCAAGGCTTGCAGGCAAAGGACAGTGGAAAAAAAAAAACAGATCAGAGAGATAGAGATAAGGTAAGTCTGGAGTTTTTTGAATTAAAATTTAATAAGTTAAATCAAAGCACTTATGAAACTAGAAAGGGAGAGAGAGCTAAACAGGGAACAAACAAGACTGGTTGCTAAAAGCAAGGTAGACGTCCTGGTTCAGTAAGGCCAGGTTGATAGCAAAGGGGAACTGAAGGGCTGAGGGAACACGTGGGGAAAGTCAGGAGAGAGGTCTAGCTATTAAGATTTCCTATATAGACCAACAAGTTCTTGGCAAGTATGAGGCTAAAAGGCCATAAGGTATGAAATATTTCAACTTCTGAGTCAGTTTTTGCACTTACCACGGAGATTTGCAATCTTCTTTGGAAGAACTTCATCCCAAAAAATATTCCCAGTGTAAATAGCTTCCCTGGGGCATCTGTGAATGTCCTCATCAAAATGGCCTGAAACTCCCCTAGATTCCTCTGCCTGAATTCCTCATCACATTTAGCTATTTAATAAGCTTTGAATTCCAAACAAATACACAAATGCATTTGGAGAATATGGGAAATTGTTTACAAGCTTCCTCATGAACCATAAAATCTGTATGATTCCCTTTTGCAAGCAGGACTTCAAGCTACGTGTGATTGATAGTACCTAAAGGTAAACGTACATCTGTCACTCACCACGGGCTACAGGAGTTTCTAATTGCTATCTGCCCTCAGTGTTTCCCAGAACAGTGTCTTGTGGGCATCCTGCTACACAGAAGTTGTTGGAAGCAGAGAGCAGCTGTACACTCGGAGCACTTCTGCAAGACTGAGTTTGGAGAATTTCAGAACAAACACAATATTTTGTTCAGGAGCAAGAGAAAAAGGTGTTCATGGGTGAATACAGGGGAAACCTGCAGCGAGAAAGCATTAATGAGCATCTTGCATGCCTAAGGCTGCCCAGCTGTCCATGGCAAGCCAAACAGATATTGTGCATGACTGTCTGCCCAGGGAATATTGTTCTCTAGATAAGAGGAACGGGATGAAATCAGAGAGTTGATTAAATGAACTTTGGCTGTCTAATTTATAAAACTCACAATGAAGACAGTTTTGAGTCCCCATTTTTAGTTTTTCTCAGGTAATCTAATATACAATATACAAGACAAATGTTAAATATGTTAATCTTTCTGCTTTTTTTTTTTTTCTATGAAGAAATCTATAGACCCTTCTAATTCCCCTAACCCTTCAAGTAAGCAAGATCTTTTATTTGTCACAAGATCCCCTTCTCTTCTAGGGATTAGTTGTATTAATCTATAGAGTGCAAAATAATTAAATGTAGCCAGTGCACCAAAAGCACCAACACAAGGCACTGTATTGGTTTCCTCCATCAGTACAAGAGCTTGAGAACTTCCTCTCCCTTCGTTCTTTAGCTTCTCAGCAAACTTAGTCTTCTAAGTTCTGCTCTACTCTAGGTAGGAGAAACAGAGCTTGACAGTAAGGATGTGCATCCCATCCACATTTATGCGGCAATCAGAAACAAGTCACAATCTAGAAAGCAGCTGATAAGCCACCCCAACTTTGGCATAAATGGCATGAGCCACAATAGCCAAATCAACCCTGACTGCCCTTAAAGCAGAGTTCTGTGACAGCTCAAGCTCTGTTTCTGCTGCTCTACAGGATGTGCACCTTAGTAGGTCCCATTTCTTGCCTTTTGTGTATTTAAGGCATCACACTAAATGCATTAGAAAGTCCCCAGCGTTGCACAATATTCAAATGTCAGGAGCAAGGAAAGAGTTCAGTCACTGCCATTAAGCCTAGGTACTTACTAAAGGGTGAGGATTTGTCGCTGCTTCTAAAGAGCCAACACATGCTTTACACCCAGCAATCAGTTACATTCTTTTTCCTTGGAATTCTTTTCAGCTGGCATGAAATAGTTCTTTAAATAATTCCCCTTATACTTCAAGATTTCTTTTAAGACATTCAGAAGAAAAACCGTACATCAGACTAGAGGCTGAAAAAATATAGAGCTGAACCTGACAAATCAGATCGAATCAATATCCATATTTTTCTTCAAAATACTTAATAAATTATTGTCATCAGGCAGCTAGTCAATATTTCTGTTGAAAAAGATATGTTAAACAAAATGTTCATCCTGAAATTTGGAAACATAATTTCTTGTCCTTTCATTTCAAGGTGAGTCTGGGATAATGAAACTACACAAAATTAAACTGACTATGCAATACTTGCTTTTTAGTCCATCTTTTTAGCCTTTTGTAGCCATGGGCAGATTTCAGACAAATTTAACATTAAGCTGATATCTCAAGCATTTCCTAATGAAATTCCTAAAGACTAAGGAAATGAACAGTTTGATAGGGGTGTGAAAGGTAATGTTATCATTTGTGTTGAGACCCAAGGAGAAGTGAGGGAGAAGTGGGCTGAGTTCAGCCACCTTCAGATGAGAAATCAGTACTGATTAACCTGACAATTAGCTCTGCATATGCTGAGCTGTTCACTGATCAGATGCACCACCAGAGGTGATTCTTGCTCAGTGAAAGTGTTACAGAGACTTGAGAAGGCACAAGGTGTATTGCAAAACAGAAGAGACTTTGAGCCCAACCCCACTGCAGACTCAGTTTTCTTAGTATATTGCTTATAAATATATTGCTCATAAGTATTGCTCGTAAGACTGCCCTCAAAGAGCAAAACAAAGAGAACAAAAATTAAAGGAATAGCAGAAAAAAAGAATTTTAAAAAATAACTGGATGATAATTTGGTATAAACTAAAAGATTTGCACTGTTTTCATTCAGAAGAAATAAGGAGGTCCGTTTGCTTCAGTATGACAAAACATTTCTTCCAATTTTTCCCTTTGTCCACAGAATCAGTAATTCCAAACCATGTAAGTGCATTATGGAGCTGTCAACTCTGCATAAAGAGCCCTGTCAGACACTCTGCCACGAAGTCCCAGGCTGCAGTTACAAACAGAACGCTTGCAAGGGACACTGCACTCAGCAGTGGGACAGCAGCTGAGCCACACAGGACCTGCTCCTGTGCCACTGCACCAGAGACTGCTGACATGTCATTTTATATCAAAGACATGTGGTGTCAGCAGCAACAGTATGTAGGGAGAAATTCAGGAATCCAGGTATTATCTTTATACAATAAAAAGTTTTAGTTTTCTTCCTGGGTTTCTCTCTTTCTTCCCATTTGCAGGTTTGGAACACAGCTCACAGAATGACAAGTTTACAGAAAATTCAGTGGACGTAAGGATGTCAAGATGATATAAGTATAAATAAGAATAATGATTTTCTTTCCACCCAAATTAGCTTATATTGACATTTTTATTTACTGTGGATATGAAATCAGCTCTACATTCATGCTACTTATGGTACAATGTTGGATGTAGTCCAGAAATGGCATTAAGTTATTCTGCCTTCAAAGAGATATAGATATGTATTGATAATTTCATAATCACACCAAAACAGTGCAGAAATTGGACATGAAAATTGTACAGGCCAATTGGAATTAGAGATGGAAATGACAGTTAGGGCATGTTAGATATTTTTGCAAATGTGCATGCATGCTATTCAAATTTTTAACTTTAGGTTGAGCATTCTGAGGCTGAGAATGGAAATGCTACTTTGTTTTTGGACCTTTGCTATGACACATATCTTAAGTGACCCTTAAAATGCAAACTTTTATATTTTCCTAGCAGATATGTATTATATAGCTTTCTAAGAATGAATGCATTCATTCAGTTGTGCTTTAAACACATTGCAACAGGGAAAATTTAATCTCACATATAATAAAATTTCCCAATTCATATTTGTTATATATACTGTGCAACTTAATATTGAAACACTGACAGCCTCCTTTGCAGCAGTGTTTATAACCATGAGTACAATTCTATTTCAACTTTTTTATTGTAGCCATGGAAACCTTTGCCCCAGATTGTATCCTACATCAAGGTGTTAATTTCAGAGCTGTTATCATTAATTTTAGTTTAAAAGTCAATAACTTAGCCTATCAAGTTTTGTTCATTTTATGACCTTCTCCTTGGCTATGTGCAATAAATGACTTTAAAGACCAAGATGCTAAAACAATGCCAGACTTGGCTAAGTTGATTTCTTCAGAAATCTGCATGTCTCTGTTTGCCTAGCAAGCGAGCTTTGTCATTTTGTGCATATGCTGAGAGAAATCAAAAGGGTTTTTAAAAGTCTTTAAAGATTGAAGCACTATTTCTGAGCATCAGTAATCTCCAAGCAATTCTCTCTAAATAGAAGTGTTTTGCACAAGAAATAGCTGCTGTAAAGTCCTCTGACACAGCAGAAGCAGATTAACTAGCTGTTTAAATTCCAGACTCTACTTAATGAAAAACATTCATGTCACAATATTCAGCTAAGCCAAAAGCCTAAAACCAGAAGTATACTTTTTCTTTTTGAAGTATAAATTTTGAGTATGAAATCAATGTGATCTTGGCTAACAATACAGTTTTAGATTAACTCAGACACAATAAAATCAATTTTACCCTATAGAAGATCATTAAAGTAATTCTGAATAAGACTTCTAGATGAAACCTATTGGGTTGAAAATATCAAAAGCTACATGCCAGTGAAAGCATCATGTTCCTACCTAAAGCCATGTAAAATAATACTTTTAGAAAAAAACCAACATGTTATTTCCTTCAATATAATTTTAATAGTAAAATATAATAAAAAGTCTTCTCTCACCAGGCAGCAATTGATATTACATTGAAATTATTAACCTTAATTCATAATTTTATATATTTGCCACACATCTGACAATCATATATTATGATTTTATGGTAAAAAAAACACACAGAATGCCAAGGTAATCCTGTCTCATTAGAATAAATATAATGAAATAGGAACAAAATACATTTTGGAATGGTAAATTGCTGTTATTTATACATTTAGCCTGAGTCCTGGTTGCCCAACTGTTTTCTCTAGATAAATGGGCTGTATTAATCTGTGAGAATGGCTAAGAATTTAGTTAAAACACGTTTATTTTTACATTGCTCTTCTTCACACTTATTGTAAGAAAAAGGACATGTAATATTTTATATCAATTTTTGTATTATCTTCTCAGAACTGCATTTTGACTGAGTTATGCTGCTTGGCACCAATTCAAACATAGGAATATCCTTCTTTGTATGTAAATATGGATAACCTTGGAAGGCTTTACTGATGATAACATATCACCTTTCGATGCTTTCCTTGTAGGACAAAATTATGCATCATGCCAATGCCAAAGGAACTGTAAAGGTTCCCATGTGGTTTTAACTATACAGAGTTCTTAAAATACAATCATATCTTTTCTTGACTATAAGCCATTTAAATGGATTCTATTTAGAATGTCTTATTAATTTTTCATTCTGGTTATAGTCTCATTGGTCTTGTTTTGAGAACTTTTCTCCAACATAATAAAATTCCCAGTCTGCTCTTAATTTGCTACTTGGTTTTTTTCTCTTTTACCTCACACAGAACAAAGCCTGAAGCTTCCATTAAATGTTGATTTGACAGGGAAATGAATAATGTTTTTTATCTCCATCTTTAGAAATATAATGATAAATTTATGGTGAATGTCAGTCTGTACTGAAATGCAACCATGGTGCACCAAGATAAAAAATCTGCTTGCTCAGGAAAAAATTATTAACAGACCATGAAAAAAAAGCATACAACAACAACAAAAAAAAAATGAGATTAAAAATAGAGTCAGGATCTCATCTCACATCTTCTCATCACAATTCAATTTTAAACATATTATATAAATTCCGGTACATAACTATGAAAACTCTCAAACTTTCTAATTCTTAACTCTTAACAGACAGTAACTGTGGATAAAAACACCATGTCTTGTATGCCATGTATCATATATGCATATAACAGGGATAAAACTGTATCTTGTATGTGTAGGCATGCATAAATTTTCCTTTACATATGTATGTACAATTAAATAATTTCATTTACTACTTCACATGAAAATCATGTTCTTTACATATCTATCACAAATTTTCTTATATCTCATTACAGTTCAACAGCAAGAGGTCAAGAGTTAAATCAAATAGCTGGTAGTTCAACAATCTGCTTTGAAATAAAACCCTCTAAAATTTAGGCAATTTTTTAACAATATCAAATTTTGATCAATCAGAAAGTACTTATTAAAATTTGACACAGTAAAAAAGAGTTTTTCTAAAATTATTTTGTTGAAATTTGGAAAGCACAATAAAATTTAACATGGTATATTCATAGAAACATAGAAGCACAGAATACCAGGTTGAAAGTCACTTCAAGGATCACCTAATCCAATCTTTTCTGTCAGAAAAATGGTCTAGACAAGATGGTTTAGCATCCTGCATAGCCATATCTTAGAAGAACCTAATGTTGGATAATCCACTGTTTCCCAAGGGGAGGTTATTCCAACTGCTGATTGTGAAAAATTCTCCTCTTGTGTTCAATCAGAATCTCTCCAGGAGTAATTGATAATTAATCAAAAGGGGTTTAAGGGATTTTTTACAGCCCTGCTCTTAAAAGGGTTGCCTTTGGCTTTAGACATTCTGCCAATTCTAGTCTAGTTAAAGCAGACCTGCATGGAGGAGAGGTTGGTATTTGTAGCTGAAAACAGTGCTGTAGTTTGCAAGACCTTGACAGAAGGGTCTTTCTCTCACAAAAATGTCAGAGTCCAGAGTCACCAGTGAGATTTTCCAAATCTTATGTAGAAATCAGAGAATTCTGCGGGTCTGAATGGAGCTGGGACTGTCATAAGCATGTGTTGAAAAGAAATAAAATGTTTCCCAATTTCTGGATCTATACCAGCAGCGACTGCAACATCTGCCAGAGGAAACAAAAAGCTGTTTTAACACTAGCTAAGTAAAAATATGAAGAAAGTTGTAGCCTGAAGGATGGTATGAAGCTCTCAGCTTAGAGCCCTGTCCTAAGGACATACTCCATGATTTGTAGGACATATTCTTACTCCTCTGTACTGGGTTGTGATTCACAGAAGATAATTTTATCCTTTAAAACCATTTGTTCATACTATGTATCAGCAATAAAGTGCAAGAAATTACTTGTTCTATTATGTCCAAAGGCAAGGGTTGTTGGATGGCTTTAATCCCTGCTACAAGTGACCTGATTGCAGTTAGTGGAGAGCAGCAGATACATCTGCTGGCTCTCATTTTATCTGTTTCAGAAGTTTATTCCAGAATAAGAAGAAAAGCAGCCTCACAGCTGCTGTAGTAAAAACTTCTGTGATAGTCCAGGGAAAAACTGCAGGGAGACATGACAAAAGTCAGAGGCCTCTTGGTCTGTTTTTGAAGTGACAGGGTGAATGGCAAATTTTACAGGGCAAGCAATACAGGATTCACCCTGTCCTGTTCAGGATGAAAATGCAAGTCAACAGCTTGTTTATGTTGCCTCTGCCTGATCTACTGACATACTGTCACTAGTTTTTCTTCTCTGTTATTAAGTTAAATATGTAATGTCTATGCTCAGAGCTGTCAACATCTATAGAAAAGGAAGGGTTGCTCCTTTGTGTGTGTGTGTGTGAGTGGAGATCTATCTTCTAACATTTATTCATAACTCTTATGAGTGCTTTCCTCAGCAGTTATCAACCTGACAATCAGTAAATTCATCTGCTGTTCTTCCTTGCATTCCCAGAATTACAGAATTAATATATTCACTGGAAGAAAATTTGTGAAAATCATTTTACTTGACTACTTCATGAGCAAAATATATAAAGGAAATAAATGTATTCAAAATAATTTATTTATTTGCTACTGTGTTTGCCATGTAATCACCTCATTGTTACCTAGGTCTGGGTAGATCAGCAACAGAATATTTCCCTAAAGTAAATAAAATTACTCTGAGGTTACATCTTCTCCTTCCTGTCCCTTTGAACATACCTGCACACCAGATTGCCTTTCCTACTTTAATGATTCCCTCCCAGTCAAACTGATTAAACCATGGGACTGCTAATCTTTGGAGGCTCCAGATGCCAATAATTCTTTCAACAGGGCAGTGGTAAGTACTGCAATTGGAAATTTGCTGTTGACAATGCATACAACTCCCAGAATGATAAGTTTATATTAAACTCATAAAATCCCATCTTCTCCCATTTTGTAGTACAGCTGAGGAATGAAAATACTTCAGCCAAATATTTCAGGCTTGTCTCTGAAGCCTTAAATCCACAAGTTAGCAAAAATCTGCTGAATACACAAAGCTTATAACGACTTCAATAATATTCTGGATTCCTGGTACGTTTTAAGATTTATTTGCAATTCAAAACTTAATTTCAGGCAACTATATTTTTTTAAAGTCTGTTTTCATAGAGCAGAGTCTGCCAGTCTGGCTTGTGACTAAGGTATTCCCCAAAAGGCTGTTTAGCATTTTTGCACTAGAAAAAGCTACAAAGCACTTAGGAAAACATGAATCACTATATTTTCACTCTCTGTTTTATTAAATCCCATTTCAAAGTTACTGTAAGTCAAACATTTTCCCCCTCATTCTTGACATCTTCTCCTTTCCACCCAATAAAATATTTCCTCTTAACATGCATGGGGTTTTTTTCCTCCTGTCCTGATTTTTGAGATTCTACTTTTCATTCAGTTTTCAGTTCTCCATGCAGAACTTTCTATGGTAAGAGAAAAATAGTATTTAATATTTGTCAAATAATTCAGGTGATCAACAGGCTTTTGTTCAGTTGGCATTTCATATGAGATTCCCCAGACTACTTCAGCTTTGTTTCAAAATAGTTCCCACTTACAGTGTTGATGGCTTTATAAATCAACATTCCTATTTTTATAAAATTCCTTAGATCACTAGATCATGAGTTATTGCTCATATTTATAATATGTATGGTTGAAAATTGGACCTTGACTCATTTGGACACTCAAGGACATCTAGTAAATTATATTACCAAAATATTAATGCAGACTTTATACCCTTTCATAGCATAATAAAAAAAGAAATGTTGATGTCACTTTGTCTTCATCTTATACAGCTGAAAGTGGCTATAAAGAAAAAATAAGCATGGATTAGATAAATATCTAGTAAATAATTTTACTACTGCTACTATTACTACTACTACTACTACTACTACTACTACTACTACTAATAATAATAATAATAATCTAATAGATAAAATTCTTCAGAATCTCCACCCAAATGATCAAGCTGTGCTCTTAAAGTTCTCTCATTATCATATTGATTAGTTGTTATCATACAGTTTGGTTTACATTAATATAAATTAATTTAAGTAAAATTGATGTTTCATACCAAACTTTAAATAGAAATTTGAAATTAAAAAGAGGAATGGTATGTTCATCAGCACAACAGTAATGATGACATTTGCTTTTACCACATAATACATTGCACATGGATAATAAATGATATTACTAGTGAGAAAAAATCAAACCACACTCTATCTTATACAATTCTTCTCTTGTTGTAGCTATGTGAATGGTTGCAGTGGAGAAATAGGATGTCTAAGAAAAACCATAGTAGGGACCAATATAATCTGAACTATCTGGGATGGTTGATCTTAAAAAATCTGTTTTCACGAGGAGTTCTGTAGACAGTATTAGAAATGTGAAATACTCAAAATTTCAATTTCTAAGTTTTTAATTAAAACTTCTTCTGATCAATCATTAAAAGTAGAAATCTTATGAAAGCATCACCTACAGACAGTCTTTCAAAGTCTTCAATATCTTAATTTTTCTAAAATAATTTACATATTTTTTTCTTTTTTGAACAACATACAATTTTTAGTCAGTATCAAGTACATTCTGTCATTTTAGATTAATTACCTCACTGATCTGACTGATGTGTCCCAGGATATTGAAAGCTTCTTAGAATCAAGTTCTGGTTTATCCTCAGATTCCATTTTAAATCTCCAGTGTACTTTTTCTGTAAGACCTCTGACTCCAGAGGTAAAAGTACAGAAGGATTATAGGTGACAGTTAATCTGATAAGTATTTTGGGTTTAATATGATTGCATATTTAATACCCATGCGTTTAATTCCAAGTTATATTAATATGTAACTTTACTTTCCATAGTGACGTTATATATTAAGAAAATAGTTACTAAATGACATTATCTAGGTAATGCTTTTTCTTCCTCGTATCCCCTGGGCTTATGTAAAAATCTAGTCATAGAGGATTAATTTTATTTCAATATTTATTCCATTACTTTCTGATTTAAAATTGATACTTTACTAAATGGTGAATTTTTAGGTATCTCAGTTGTATCATTTTCAGCCTCAGATTGCTTATTTTTATTTCCTCCCACTTTCCTCAATGAAGTCATGCTGAACCTGATCTAAAGCCTTTTGAAATCAATGTGAAATATTTAATTTATTTTGATGAATTAATTTATCTTAACACTTAGAAAAATACAGTAAACAAATTTTTTCAGTTAGACAAACCATTCTATGATTCTATTACTCTATGATTAGGGTTGTGGTTTGGTTTTTGTTTTTCTTTTCTTAAAGAAAGAATTAAAATTATCCAGTTTTTCTAATTATCTGAGAGTCACTAGACTGAATTACTATAAGGTTATTTAAATGTTATGACAATAAAGCAAAATCTTTGAAGTCGGGATACAGTGCAAATGTATCATCCTAGTGAAGCAACAAAAATATTCTAAACCTTATTTTAAATATATATATTATTTTTCTACACTGCATTTGAGTATTAAAAATTTTTAGGGAATAATGTTAAAGTATCAGCCTGACTCAACTGTATACCACAATAAAATCCCACTGTATCAACAAACAATGCATTATCTGTAGTGCATTGATGTGATATGTATTTATGTCTTCAAGGTCAAATAAAGTCAATTTAATACATTTTACTTTCTTTTTCTTTCCATAGTTTGAACTTGCCAGATGGTTTACACTGGAATAACATCTCCTTTAGAATCCCAAATCAAACTTTTAATTCTAATTCCATCTTTTCAAATATAAAATACAATGGGCAATTTAATAATTTTCCTTTTTATATCTACTAGACTGAAGTTGTTTCTTTGTCTTTCAGATCTTCTTTATATTAATAGATTAAAGTTAGATCTTGTCACTACATGGGTAATGATAGAAAAATGTCATGCACTAGAAAAAAATGAATTAAAAAAAAATTCTAGAGTATGAATGGAGTAACTAAATGTTTAGTAAGTTACAGAAATGGAGCAGTGATTTTTCAGACAAGGTGTATAAGTATAGCTTATACATCAAATATAGGATAAAATCTAATTTTTATAGTTATATCTAATGAATTTGATTATGTCAAACATTTTATGGATTGAGTAATAATTAATAACTTCTGTGTCTTAGCCATGCCTCCTCCCAGCTACTGCAAAAATTAACCCTGTTCTGGCTGGAAGAAGAACACCTGCATGTTGTCTTTTTAACAGTTTTCTGTATGTAAGAGAAAGGTTTGGATGGCTAAGAACCAATCCACCAGAATATTCTGTCACAAATAAGAGAGAATAACTTACCTTTGCCATGAAGAATATTTAGGTTTTTATTAACAATTATAGATTATTTGAGTGTAGATTGGAATATGTTAGCTTAGAAACTTGAAGATACTTAATGGAAGATACATGTCTTAAATATAGATAAACTGTTAAATCTCTGGATTATGGTGCCTCAGTTTACTCTAGGGTCATGCAGAACATATATACTCAATACATTAAATAGTATAGTTGAAAAAATAGTTGAATAAATAGAATAGATAAATAGTTGAATATGTGATCCAGCTGTGTCAATAACAGGATAAACAAACCATGTTTCCAGTAAATTAGGAAGCTCCTACATTTTGAAAAAGATCTTTCAGGATGATCCCAATTGTCACTGATAACAGCTTGGCTACACAGTGTATTTTCAGACATTTTCAGACAATCTGGAGATTTAAACTCCCTTCTTAAATGTTCATTTTATCTGACATCTGACTCTAAATTAACACATGTTACGTTTTAATTAATGTTGACTGTTTCTTTGTCTTTTTCATTGTCTTCTAAGGCTGGAGCTCCTTTGGCTGCAGCTGGGACTGCAGTCTTACTGCTGGTGTGGAAGTGGCTTTGAGTTCTCTTCTGAGCTTCAAAGGCTCAGACACTGCAGAGAATTTAGAATTAGTTCTCCTTGTTGCAATTACACTTTAGTAAACATTGCAATTTTTTATTCTATATTCTATATTCCATATTAAATAATAAGAAATGCACAGGAATTTTTTCCTTGAACAAGATTAACATTTTACACTCTAGTAATGATTTTTATTTTCATTTAGGCTTTTTATCATTCCGTACACTGGTACTTTTTTTCCCTCAGTTTCAGCCATAGTTCTTTTCTTAATTGATTTTAAAGACTATATGGTATTTTTTTCTTACTATATTATAGACAGATGTCTCATTGTGTCAACAAATATCAAATGTAGCAGTTACAACACTGAGTATGAAGCAATACTTGAATCTGAATGCCACAGCTGTATAATCTAACACTTCAATTTTACTATAGTAACAAAAAAAAAATGCAAATTACAAAGATGACATTAGAAATAGCTTTAGCAATGAGGGAATAAAAAGGGGACATCTGAAAATCTGAGACAAATGTATAAAGAAAGATTATTACAGGATAAAAAATTTAAATATCTTAAAAGTGAGCACAATTGTTATTGAGCAAAACAAAACACGATCAAATAAGAACTTTTCCTATAAAGGCTTTTGTTGTTTCTCAAACACAGTGTTAATAACAGTAGTAATTAAATATAATGTGTCAGTCTAGATCTATTTTCTCTTTAATTTATTTTCCAGTTTACACAATATAATTAAAAACACATTTTCAAATTACTTCTACAGTAAGGTTAATAATATCATGTATTGTAGATGGACTGGATCCTTGTAATAATCCTTATTTGACCTCCTATCACACAGGTGAAAGGACTTGCATTTTAATGTTCTGATATTTAAATCAAGTTTCCATAGACTTATCTTAATCACAGAATGGAAATAGATATGAGGTATAATTTCTGTGTATACATCCTGGTCTGTTGTTTGTCTTCAGCGTGGAAATTCTTGCTTGACTTTTGCTTGTTTGTCTCATCCTTCTTTCATTAGTTAATCCAAAGATTGACAGATGAGTTTGAGCACAGGTGAATAACTCCAAGAGCATGAACATCCCTAACACAGGCTAAATCAGTGCTACTAGAATATGTAATATTGATATATTTGTTCACCTCTGCAAGTAAACAACCAGTCACTGAAGTTTATAAATTAAATTATTATTCTTTCTTTTTGTAGTTGCAAAAAGCTGCGAATGTTTGAACCTCCGATCTTGTGAATATCTTCCACTTGCAGATGTAATGTGATCCTCTAGCAAGTATTAGCAACATTGCTGATCTTGCTTTAATATGTTGGATATTTACTTATCACGGTATAACCAGAGTACAGCTACAGATATCTCAGAGTCTTTGTCTGACACCATTTCTCAATTCTCCATCCGTGAAATCTCATCCCACATCTTTGGCAAATGGGTCACTTATCTTGTATGATAAGAGACTGCTGTTCCTAACTCTTGGAGGGCTTTGAATTAGTGATGAGTGTAACTCCAATATAAATACCAGTGGCCATAAACAATTTATCTTGCCATGATAAAATATGTCCTAGCAAAATTACAGAATATCACAAGTCAGAACATGATTAGATTTCCATTTTTTATGTTACCATCTGCATGTACTGCAGAGTTTTGAAGTGGAGAGAAAAGCAAATTTATTTCCTTCCTGAAAGTGACTGATTTTTTCAAATGCTTCAAAACCTGCATGTTAAGGATCGTACAGTTTAGGCTTCTGCTGTTTTCTTTTAGGTATTTCTTCTTCGGAGGTCTTGCTAACCTCTTTGGCCCTTGATTCAGAGAACCTTCATGTCTTACAACAGCTGGAACTGTTACATACTTTGTCTATGATAAAACTCATTTATATTTCTCTGGTTTACTTCTAGAAATGAACACCTTAAGTGAAAAATGTGTGTAAAAGGAGGTATTAGTGCTGCATGAATTAAGATGAAATATGTGTGTTTCTCGTGCATAATTAAAAGACTGCATCTTGCCCAGACATATCCAAATACTGGAGCTTTTCACACAAGATCAGACATGGTTGTTAAATCACAGTTTATTTTTCTATTAATCTATCCCATCCCGTGGGCTATTCATGCTGCAGTCAGTTTATTTTCACCTTTGAAGACTAAACCTTATTTTTCTAGTATGTAATAAAAAGGTTAAGGAAACTGATGATATTCTGCTGTTTTCCTGGAGAGAGGGTATTGAACTTTAAAATGTCTCTCAATAATAAATACACAATGACTCTTCATGTGGCTATCTACACAGAATACAGACACTGTATTTATCTCATGTTGGAATTAGAAAGTGGAATTAGAAGCCAAGAATTCTTGAATTTTATGTATTGATCAGGTAAAATTTATTCCACCTTCACCCTGAGAAAGTTGCTTAACTGTTGAACACTTTTTTTAATATAGTCCCCCTAAAGTGTGGGCAATGGTAATTATTTTCTTCACAAAGTACTATGATAGTGAAAGGGTGTGCTCATTACTTTCCTTGCTAGCCTCTTCGTTTTTGCAAGAGACCTGTCTATAAATCTACAGGGTTTTTTCGGTGTGATGTCAGTGAGCTAAAATTACTTAAATTATGCCTCACTGAAAGAATTGATAGCATTAATAGGATTTTCTAGCAGAAGAGATGCTGTGGGGGAAAGTCCCACAGGAATCAACACAACAAACCTTAAATTCATATTTGAATAAAGACAAGGCAAGCTCTGAACTTTAGGTTTCCTATCTCAACAATTTGAAAATTGCACTTTTTTTTATTGTTTCTGTATAATCCTTCCATCTTCTGCATCTTATTTGAAGAAGAGACTGTTGACCATTTGGTACAAGCTCAAAGTATTTTAAGTCAATATTCCCCCTTTGCCACAGGAAGGACAGTTTAAAGAAATACTATAATTAATTACAAATCTTGTGTGCAGCGTGGATTGTGGAAATCATTGCACCACTAAGAAGATTTTTCTCACATACCTTCCTCATCTTTCAATGTCTATATCTTCAATTCACACACCAGGATGCTTTCATAACAATAGTAGGCTCGGATATCTCTTTTTCCTCTATACAAATATTCAGTAAAACTACTCTGGGTCTTATTGTTATTTTTTGCTTATTCTCACCGTTTTTCCCTTCATTTTTATTACACTTTTAGTGTTATCACCCTTTACTCTTACCTTCTTTTAAATCCTCTTCTTTCTTTTAATATGCTTTCTTCCTTCACACACACAGCTGTACCCACAGAAGTGATGAACAGTGAATATTACATTCATTTTGAGCCTGCAGAGTCTGAAAATATCCAGTTATTTTTCCTCTTGTAATGCTTCAGAGCCCAGGGTTTGTTTTTTAGGTAGCCCTGTCCCACAAAGCTATGATTTCACCTTTAAAGCATATGACTTTATAAAATTCACCTGGCTTCTGTGGAACACAATTTTGAGAAAACCTGCTTTCATTGCAAAATTCAGCAAATCTTCTTCATGAGCAGAGCCACTCTGTGGAAGGTCCAAAGATGAATGGAAGGATCTGAGAATAGGTACATCACTGTGTGATAAACAAGGGAATGCAATGATAGGACCAGATGGAAAGACTTTCAACGAAAAGAGGGCAGATTTAGGTTAGCTATTGTGAAGAAAATCATTACTGGGGGTGGTGGTGAGGCACTGGAACACATTGCCAAGAAAAGTCATGTTTGTCCCATCCCTGGAAGTGTTCATGGCCAGGCTGGATGGGGCTTTGAGTAACCTGGTCTAGTGAAAGATGTCCCAGCCCATGACAAGGGGGGTGAAATGAGAGGATCTCTAAGGTCCCTTCCAATCTAAACCATTCCACAATTCTATAATTCTATTAAAACAACACTACTGCTGGTTTCTGTACTTAGTGAAATATTTGCAAGGATTGTGAGATCAGACACAAGCTATAAGGAATTACAGAAGTCCAGACAGGAATTTGAATGACTGGATCACCACAGCCAAAAAAACATCTTGCTTATGTGGTTTGGCTCTTTAATTAACCTCATTCTCTAGATGAGAAATTCTGGGGGAGTAAAAAGTTCAAAGGATCACTCAGACTGTGAACAGACCTGATCATATAGGTACATATTTGGTTTTTAAGGTGATGTAATGTTATTTGCTAAGCTCTTTTTGTAATCTTTACCTGTTCTCTAAGACTATACTGAAAGGGCTAGGTTTTTTAAAATCAATTTCTGCCTAATACCTACATTTTAAAGAGAAAACCTGGAAAAGAAAACATTCATGGTATGAAATATTGTCTTTTTCTTTGGTCAGGAGAAAGTTAGTTTTCAGCATGTCCATTGCTCTCCATAGTTTGGACTATAAGCAACCTAGATATTTGACATCCAGTGGACTTGGAAATTGTTAGAAGGTAATTTGAAAGTAGTTTCTTGTAAACTAGCCATTCTGATTTGTTTTAAGACAGACTAAAGATTTTTTGCAACAGTGGAGTAGGAATTATTCCTCCTGTAAACCATAAGCACATTAATTCAACAAAATTCAACATAAATATACACATACTTCAATGAAGGATTTATATGACTGATCCTTTGACAGACAGATTGCTGCAGGATCCTTTCTGTTCTTGTCAGGAAATATTTGTTTCTTCAAAAGTTGATAGAGAGTAAGAAAACAGGCAGTTTTATACACTCCAATCATAATTTGCAGGCTGAAATTATATAGCTCTGCAGAAATATCTAAACCACACTTGTTTGTTTTACAAACAAGCAGACAAAAAGAAACAACAAGACAGCTACAGATAGAACAATCAGTTAATCTATTATGTCTGAGATTCTTCAAAGCTGAATTATAATGTGAGTCTCCTGTCCCACCACAAAACCTAAATATCTGTTACATGAATAAGAACCAGTTATTAAACAAAATAAATAAACCAAAAACTGCCAAAAACCCCAGACCAAGCCAAGCTCAAACTGGAGCAATACTTCATTCCTCTAAACTCCACATAAGAGTTCAACATGAGCCCCATGATGGTCAGGTTCACAGTCCATCAAAATGTGAATGAGGCCACCCTAAATTAACATGTGGGCTTGTATAGATAACAAAGCCTATAGAACTATTTAATATAAAGCTACCTAAACCCACAAAACTGTCCCAAAGTTTAGAGGCATCTGTTAGAGGGTGCAATGAACAGAGAGTGTTGACTCCTGAATAGCAGAATACTCAGACATGACTGAGCATACATTTCAATTCAGTTCTCACCCAGGTCACAAATGCTCATAGATATTTATGGGGTCAGGGAAAATGCACTCAGAGGCACCTCCACACAGACCCTCTGCTGCAGGAAACCCTCTGCAAAGAGCTTTCCCTCCCAAAGCACCTGTGTGCAAGAGGGAAGGCATTACCTGACATCCACTGAAGGTTTCCTGCTGAACTCATGAACACACCTGAGAGTGATCCTGTCTTCTGCACCACAAGCAAAGGAGAATCAGTGTCCTGGAGGTGGAACTGCAGTCTCTTGCAGGTGGAACTACAGCCAAATGCCACAGTAAGGAAAAGTCCATGGTTTGTAAGTTCAAAGGATGTTCATGCAAAGCAATTAAATTAGTTGACATTTTTAAGTGGTTTTATCCTCTTAAAATAAATAAATTCTTAAATAAATAAATTAACCAATTTGAGCAAATAAAAGTTTTCTAATGCATATAAAATTACATATATATTATGACACCACAGTTAATTTAAATTTTATTAATAACTGTAGTGATTTGAAATAGTTTGCATTTGAAACAATTCTGAAACTAATCAAAAATAGTAGAACACCTTTTTTTTGTTTGGTTTAATATGTACTGTGAAAGACTACTCAATGCTGTTCAATGACTTCCAAGACTGTATAAAATACAATAATATTAACTCACATTTAATTAATTAACAGTGAACAAAAAAATTGACGAATTCTGGACATACAATACTATTGTGAATGATAATTAGGTATCTGCCAAAACATACAAGCAGAGGCAGCAGAAAATTCTGAGGATTTTTTTGTTTGTCTCTGAAATCCACTGTGTGGGAGGAGAATAGCATAGAGGGACTTTCCAAACAGTGGAATTTGGATGGGGGAGCTTGTTTTGATTTAACATTCTATTTAATCTCAAATTTTTACAGGACATACTTCTGAAAGATATTCAGGAAAAAAAACATTTTTAATGACCTATAATCTGCGTTAATGAACATGGTTGTATGCAAAAAAAAAATAAAATTTAAAAATCCAAATTCATCAAGCTGTGCAATGAACATCCAGTATTTTACAGCTCAAGAAAAGACAAATGGCACTCTTACTACAACTTAAAATATATTCATAAATACCTGAAATATCCCAAGTACTGTGTTGAATTTCTTTACATGTGTCTAAATAATCATCAGGATTATTTCATTGATTATAATTCAAGCATCTGATTGCAAAATGCAGGCTGAAAAACTAGAAAACCAAATTATGATCAATTTTAGTTTTAAATATGCTGATAAGGAAATTATTAAAATTCATCTTTGAAGGTAGTTTACTGAAAGGACCAAATAATTTACAGCTGTGAAGTGAATCATATCACATAATAAATGCCCATGGGATCAGAATAATACAAAACTTGCTGATAGCAGCAGTATAACAATAAAAGATAGGACTTCCATATCATAATGGAAAGGTCAGAGATTAAAGATTCAGTTCTGCAACAGCCTGGCCTGCCTCTTTGTGTGAACAAATTATTACAAATACTGCAATTTTCAAGCTGTTGTGCCAGAGATTATGGTTACATTCAAAATCTTGTGTGTGTGTGTGTGTGTGTGTTGCATTATGCTGCAATATGTGCTCTGCCTAGGATGGAGGGAGACCTGACCTGTTGACAAGCCCATGGGCTGATGATCCATTTGTGCTCTTTGAGGTGATCCACTGTAGATAGAAATGAACTTTTAGTCCTTTTTCTGGAAATAATTTTTTATGTGCTACTTAAAGCATAAGGCAGGATATAACAGGATAAAAATAATCTGCAGCTACAAAAGGAAAGCTTCTGGTACATTTCTCTGATGTAGTAGGATTCCTCCAACCTTGTTTTAGGAATCTGCAATATAGTTGCCTAGGCCTGAGCTCTAAATCTAGCTGACTTGAAAACCAAGTGAGAGAAACTCTTATTTGTAAGGCATGATTTATCTGACTTATTTTAGCTCTGAGCATTCAGATGATTTCAGTTTTATATTCTCAGAGGTTTTCCTCCATTTATTTTAATTCCATTATATTACTCTGTGATTTTTCTAACAAGTTTGTAACAAAGGAACAAATATCATATACACCATTTGATATTAAATTAAAATTTTACAATATTATTTTTCTTTGCTTCTTCAGATTACATGCATATGAACTAAAAAATTAGGTTTTCATTGCTAAGAAAACCAGCCCTTGTTTAATCATATGCTCAAGAACCTGGTTTAATTTTCTATCTGGCTCTCCAGAAGTATTGTGGTTTGGTGTGATGAAAGATAAGTATGGAAATAAAATCTTAAAGACTTTTTTTGATGGAACAACATTTAGCCTACATGCCATGAAATCAAGTTCTGTTTTATTCAGAGCTGGAATATGAATACTCGATCAGCTTCATCTCACTTGGTCTAGTTTTCTGTAAACTAGAAATACCCATGTTTAAATTTCAAGTTTTTTCTGTTTTAAGAAAATGAGAAAGAATGCAACATAAAATTAAGGTCCTCAGTCAATAAATAAGGCATTATGAACTAGAGCTACATTATTAATGGAAAAGAAGACACAGAAGGCAGGAATATACCACAAAAGAATCCCCATAACTAACTGATTACTTTAAGCTCTTAAGTATAACTTTCTCAGACCTTAGGACATGTATGGATGTTCCCCAAATCTGTTCTCTCCAAACTGTTAAATAAACTCATAGGAAATGAACAACCTTAAACATCTGCAGATGTCAGCTTGCTTTGTTTTTCAGATTGAGTTGTGACAGCAATGTCTATTTTCTTAGTGATTTTTATCTTCATATGTTAAAGTTAACAATTGTTGGGGTAGAAATATTTAACTGTAAATTATCATATTTCCATTTAAGCCAGTAGAACTAAGACAACTTAATTTATCTGAAGATTCCCAAAAGTTCATAAGGAGCTATTACAGCAAATATGGGGACTGAATTAAGTCCCTGAAGTGTGTAATGAATAGATATAATCAACTCAAAATATAAATCTCCAGACAAATTAGTTATAAACAGTTTCATATTGATAAAAAAAGAAATGAATAGTCAAACACTGCAGAAACAAAATGAACACAATGAACTCTAATAACCAGTAGAATAAAATGTGGAATTACTCACTGGTTTCCTGTCAAACATCCAATTGGTAACAGCACCAGAGGGGACAGATTTTTTTCCTTTGGTTTTCAGTACCAAATATCAACTACTTTACTAGAAACTTTCCCATTTTGTTTGCAAAAGTGTAAAACTTCTGCTGTCAAAATTAACATAAAACATCACAACGATGAAGCAGTTAAAACACTGATGGGAATATATCAATCAGGTGGAGCATTTAGAAAAAATATTAAAATTTTATTTTTTATATTCTCCCCAGGATATATTTTACAAGAAACTCGGTTGATAAAACCACTCCATCCAAGGGACAAATTGAAGCCATATTTCTCTCAGAATGTAGTTCTGGAAATGGAGTTTTGTAAATTAAGAATAATTGAGAACTTGTCATTCTTCAATAGTAGAAATTAAACAGTTGAAGTTTCCCTGAAAGAGAAACCAAACATTAAAGTTCTCTGAGTCTAGCATGGCACCTATGAGTATGTACTCAAAAAAAACTCAAAATGACATATTTCCTATTTTCTAATAGTGCCACCTTGAAAAGTTGTTAGTTTGGCACTAAGACCAGATGTATTGCTGCCCTGCAATGAGAAAAATGAGAAACTAGAGAAATTATGATTATTTATTTTGCAAAATAATAGACCAGGTACAAATATTGACGTTCTGATACCCAAAAGATGTCAACCTCTTCTTTCCCTTGAATGCTAAAAAATGCATGGAGAAGAGGAATTGGTGTGGTGACATTTAATGGACTTCTCAGCCATAAAACCTGAGTCTGGTCACATCACAAACTAAGATATTTACCCACAGCTGTCAGTCACAAATCCAGTGTAATTGTTCAGACAGTATAAAGGGGATTTATATGTCAACAGCCCTGAGGTCTCTATTGCTCTGTATTGTGACTGTTCATTAAAGAAGCATTTTGTATACCTACCTATCTGTCACTTGTTTTAAGTTATAACAATAAGAAGACATTAACCCAAATGAAATAAAGCTCATGTAAAAAGATTTTTTTCTTATTTGAAGAGTTCAGCAACCCAAAGAGATTCTCCTTCAGAAAGGCACTTCTCTGGGACATTAAGAGAAGGAATACAAAAACATTTGCATGGATTCATCTTGCAAAGGAGACCTAATGCATCCCCACCTTTGAAACCACAAGGTCACTTCTGGTTTTGGTAAGAATTTGTGTCAAACTTAGCATGATGATAATTCTGTAGGAATCTGACATCTGTTGCACTTTTTTGGAAAGGGTCACTACTCAAACTACCTTAAAATAGCCAAATATTACCTTCTATTTAACACTATGTCCCCAGCAATGTCATTGATTCCTCATGGTTCTAACATCAAAGAAAACAATGAAGTTTGTATTTTTTTTATGACATGTAAGGTCATGAAAACTTAATAATAAGATTCTGTGGAGGAATTCTTTCCTAACATCACATTTTAGTGTTTTTGAAAGTGTCTCTTTATACAAAACAACGTTCTCTTTTTCTTATTACAGTAAATCAAAAGCTGTAACTACTAAGCTGTGGTCCAATAACAACATTTACTATTTTCAGAAATGTATGTTACAGTAAAAGTAATAAATACAAAGAATTGAGAAACTTTAGGTGTTCTGAGCTTTGAAAGGATTCAGTGAGTTATTCTCTGGCAATGGTACAGGATAGTTGTTTTTTCTTGGAGCTTTTGAAGTATTCAAACTCTAAACAGGTTAATGTTAATTCAGAATACCACCTGATTCCTGTCTAAAACACTTTTATGTTTAACCCACATTCTACCAGCCAGAATAACATCAGTTTAAAACAATCTTTAGTCACAGTTAGTAAAGAAAAGCAAGTGTATTTCACTTACCAAAGCCAGTGTGATTTTTCTTAGATTTACTTTTCTGTTTTACTAATGCTTTAATAAATCAAGTTGAAATTTATTTTTATATATTCCTAAAAGTACAGGCGTAAAAAATCACTTGAATTCTTTGCCAGTAAAAGTCGAGTTTCTAGAGGGAAATTTTAAATCTGCTTTGAGATTTTGAGGGTGTCATCAGTAATTTCAGATGTACATGATCTTCAGAGCACATTAAAGTCCCTTCATCAGCAGTCCACTCTCACAGAAATTCTTCAGGTGAGAACAAAAGAGGAAAATAAAAAGTAAGTGACAGACCCCATAAATCAGATAGATTTAATTTGGAATATGAGTCTGGGGCAAGAAACAGAGAAGCAGGAAAACATGATATATTTCTCTTTTGGAATTAATTTATGTGTTCTAAAGTTTCAGAAGAGTGGAAAAGGACCAAGCAAGGAAGAGGGTCAGAAAGCCAGCTGAAAAGAAATCCTAGTCAGTGCTCAAAAAGATAAGGTGTTAAGAAGTTTTCACAGGAGTATGGTGGCAACTCCCTGGTAAGGAAGTTCTAGGATGCCTTCCAGCCTTCCCCCTGACCTTCCTCCCATGATGGTTCATTGTGTGGGCTGCAGCAGGAAAATAAAATGTTCTGTGAGTATGGGTGTTATCACATATTCTCCCTGGCAACAGGAGCAAGCACAGTGTTTGACTTAAATTATTACTGTCATCTTAAACTGGTTTCTGGCTAAATGATGCAATGCACTGAACTTTGCTGAGAAGTACTGCAGAATGCAAGAAATGACTGGAGAGAAAAAGTGGGAGAAAAAAAGGAGGAAAAGAATGAAAACAGGTGTAAAAAGGAGAAAAATATAGTTCTGCTGCCTAGAGAGATGAAACTAGAAAAAGACATTAAGAGAGAAAAGATATTCCTAAAATGTGCAGTGTACCTCTCCATGTCACAGAGAAAGGTTTTTCTTACTTGTTTAGGACACCACAACATTCTAGTGAAAAGTGCTCCAAAAGTCATAAATTCTTATATGGTTTTCTGCCTCACAAAAGCTTCCATTGAGCAATAATCATAAAGCTGGTATAAACACAGAAATTATACCTTTGTCCACAGAAGGAACATAGATAAAAGAGAAAGAGAAGCCTAAGAGATGTTTCACTGGAGGTAGTAGCTGGAGAGAAAAATAACCTGCAAGAAAGGCATGGCTGAAAAGAAAGAAAGAAAGAAAGAAAGAAAGAAAGAAAGAAAGAAAGAAAGAAAGAAAGAAAGAAAGAAAGAAAGAAAGAAAGAAAGAAAGAAAGAAAGAAAGAAAGAAAGAAAGAAAGAAAGAAAGAAAGAAAGAAAGAAAGAAAGAAAGAAAGAAAGGTAAAGTTCATGAAAGAAAGAAAGAAAGAAAGAAAGAAAGAAAGAAAGAAAGAAAGAAAGAAAGAAAGAAAGAAAAGTAAAGTTCATGTTTTTCAATATGGACTATGAACAATGACAATAAAAATTTGGCTGAGCCCATGACACTCTGGCATGTCCCTATCGTATATCTCAAATATTTTTATCCTTTTCCTGTAATTTTTCAGCTGCACTTTTAGTATATTTCTTTGGAGGCAAATGTACAAAATTATCAGTAATAGGCAGAATTCTCTTTGAAAGCAAATTCCTTATATACAACCCATATAATATTGTCTGATTCCTCATTTTCCTTCATTATCGTTAGATAAACAGAGAAGGGAAATCTTAAATTTTCATTGCCATCTTTTTTAAGATAGTCCAGCACAATCCAAAAAAGTGCAAATTCACATCTAAGATCAGCAATCATATAATTCTACCATTGTTATCCTTAGGATAACTTCTCTTACAGGTTAAAAGAACACCAAAACCTCTTTTGCAACATGTATTAATACATCTCCTCTCTCTCCAGGAAGAGGATAGGACAGGTTGCACTGTAGCAACTTTTTGAATCTATTAATAGTGTGAGAAGAGAGGAAACATTAATGTTAAACAGTGTTTGGGGCATGATTTTTTTATTTTTGGAAGAGGTGAATGTATCAAGACAATCGTTTGGGGTTTTTTGACATTTTTTTGACATATATGACATATTCAAGTTGCAACCTTGATTCCTAAGTTTCTGGTCTTGGTCTCAATTGTAAAGGAAATCAGTGCAAGAAAAGATATCACTAGATGTCTGGTAGGATCTCATCTCTTATCTCAGACTTTCTGAGCAGGTATGGGCACCTAGTGTTGCAACTCAAAGAAGGAAGCTCAGATTTCATTATGTTGAGGGTTGTAGAAACAGAGATCAGTTGTCCCAGTCTGGACATGGGAAAAGTCTTTGGGACACTACTCTTTTTTTTAGGATTTTATTGCAGAGCAGTGGGTTTTCTCTGTGTCTGTCTCACAATCTGTGGCCTTACCACTTAATTTTCCCAGCCTTGGATAAGAAGAAAGATGCCCATTTTTGGGATATGCATTTTCAGGCTTGTATCCTATACATACAGGGCCCAAATTAAAAAAAAAAAAATCATCTTATTCAGAATGTCTCTGTTGCTCTTCTATTTTCAACCTCTGGCTCCTGACAAGCTGTCATTACCTAGCACAATTCACTCTAAAATAAGTGATGGATGTTGCTAGTAATACAGCTAGGACAGAACATAGCTCACTGTGCAGCCAGCCTGTCTGAAAAACTAGGTAAGAGCTCTGGCAGCAAGTCTGAACTGAGCTTCAAGCCATCCCAGCAAGTTCTGGGGACTGTGACATGGCTCTGCTTTATCTATCACAGCCTCAGGGCTGTATAATAGTTCCCAACCCTGTTCAAAATCTCAACTGTCCTCTGTGCTGTCAGCTGCTACTGCCTCACTGAATTCCTGCCTCACCTGAGTGCTCCTCTTGCTCCAGCCAGGCACATGACATTTAGAGATTGTGGGAATTCATGTCTCAGAGTGGAAAATTTAAGTGGCTCTCAAGCACACTTAGATATCAAAAGCAGACATTAGAGTACATGAGCAGAACAATGAGTAAAATTGCACTGGGCCATGGAAACCTACAAGCACATTTAATGCCTGGGGTTTTTTATGCTGTGACAGCATATAGGCTATGTTGGTATCCCTTTTTTTTTCTTTTCCTAAGCTAGATGTTAGAAAAAGACAAAGCACAAAGAAACATAGACTAGTGCAGAGACAAAAAATTAAAAGTTTCTGTAAATCTAAAATACAGCTGGTTTTGAGTCCAATCTCTGTTTTCATGTGCTTCGTATTCATCAGCTTTCCTTGCCTTTACAGTGTCCTTCTGAAAGCATAATTTCCTAAAGAATTTGTTCCTCTTTAAAGGTCAGACAGCTGGGTTGCTATCAGACAAAGAACATTTGCAAAATAAGCTCTCACATGAATACATTCAAATGCCTTGTACATGTGTAGTCAATTTTTATCACAAGAGAGGTCAAAGTACAGCAAGATTTCATGAAAAGACAGAAACATTTTATGGAAATATAATTTATATTAGATTCTATATCATTATAATTTATATAATAATTTCACTTGTAATACTGCTTCCTACCTGGAGCACTGCATCCAGCTGTGGGGTCCCCCACCACAGGAAGGACATAGACCTGTTGGAGTGGGTACCCCAGAGGAAGGCCACCAAGTTGATTACAGAAACAAAGCACCTCTCCCCTGAGAAAACACTTTGGGAACTGGGATTGTTCATTCCAGAGAAGAGAAGGCTCTGTGGACACTTTAGAAGCCTTCCTATACCTAAAGGCAGCTTACAGAGAGGCTGGAGGGGGACTTTCTACAAAAGCATGTAAGGACAGGAGATAAGGTCTTTAACCTGAAAGAGAGTGGGTTTAGATAAGACATTAAGAAGAAATTCCTACTGTGAGAGGGGTGAGGGACTGGAACAGGCTGCCCAGAGAAGCTGTGGCTGCCCCATTTCTGTGAGTGTTCAAGGCCAGGTTGGATGTGGCTTTCAGCAACGGAAGGTGCCCCTGCCCATGGCAGGGGGGAAGATCCAGTCAACCCATGCTATTCTATGATTCTATGATAATTACATATAAATGCTGCCATTAAAAGTAGAAACCAGAAACAAGATAGAGTTTTTGAATGATCACTGCCAAAGCTGATAGTAAACTCAGAAAATGTTAGGAAGAGGGACAGGGGATTACACATCCCACTGCTGATTTCACACAAGAGTAGCAGTGACAAGCATTAGTGGGGATGGAGATGGCAACAAGCTGATCTGGAGGAGGAGGAGAAGTAATTGTTAGGAAGTAGAGTGACCAAGTTATAAAATAGAAATGAGCTGGCCAACTAGGAGTGTGCTGCTGGAAGCCTTGAGAGAAAGCTGACTAAAGAGAGAGAAAGATGATACACAACAGTGGGGTATAAAAGTTCATACCTGAACATGGGAGATGCTCATGAACACTTCTATTTAGCAGCTTTCTGTCTTAATCAAAACAGTCTCCAAAATTGGATCAATTACTTTAAAAATATATCTGTCCACTTAAAAACAGAAGTAGCAACAAGAATAATAAAACTTCCACTGTCTCTTGGAAGCATATACATAGGAATTTCTCTTGCACCCATCCAATAATCTAGTCTAGAAAAACAAAAAAGTGTATCACAGGGAGGTTATTATTAGCTTTCAAACAATGAGAAATAAAGCTGATAGCAAACTAATACGCATTCTTATGAGGACGCATAATAAAAAGGAGAAAGACATGAGAAAAACATGAAAAAGTGTGGATTTATTCCCTGCTTCAGGGAAAAGTTTTCCTACTAAACAATAAAAACCTAATTCACAGAGAAAATACTGCTTCCAATATGCTTTATTTGAGTGTATTCCCATTTCACGGTAAACGAATAATGCAATATATAAAGAGGAGTATTCCTATTGGTCATTGAAACTGATTCATTTCTTTACCTTTTGCAGATATCAAGACCATCAATCTGCACAACTGCATCTCCTCTCAAAACCTGGGGGGCTGGGGGTAGAGTCTCATATCTTTAGTGCTGAGTTCAATTAAACCCTTTCTGGCACGGTCAAAATAGTATTTCATGCTTTGTACATTTTCAGTCCTGCTGAAAAACTGTAGTTTCTGACTTAAAGCCAAATCTGAACTTTTTTTTTAACAGCTGGATACCCTTGTGACTAACCATTCAGGAGTGCTATTATTGTGTTCAGTGCCAAACTTCTACAACATGCAGATAGAAGTGTTTTTTATTTCCTTCAGTTTCTGCAAAACTGACATGCATTCCACTCTCCTGACTGAGGCCTTTTCAAGTGGTAATTTCTTTAACAACAAAGAAAAATCAATTCAAACTAAGATAGGAGTGTGAGATCAAACTTTCTCATCATGTGTAGCAAGCAATAAATCATTAAAAAGTTAATAACCCTAAATGGCATGGTATTTGGTGATCACCACAGGTATTATATTTAAAAATGTGATAGCATAATCTGCACTCACAGTGCAGGCTTTCATGTTCTGTCTTTTACTGCTCAGCCTTGAAACCCCTGAGAGGTCTCCAGCACTTGCTACCTGTCTGCCTACCTGTCCTCCTGGGCTTTGGGCAGACCTCACTGCAGGTTTAAGCCATCGAGGCTTAATCTGCTGCTCCAGAAAATCCTCACATTTCCCCTACACCCAGATCAGGGGTAGCATAGGGACAGGGTGTGAAGTCTGTCATAAGTTAAACATCTCATTTTACTGCTACTTCTTGACCACTTCAACTGTGCTACAACAGATACAGTGAGGAAAGAAATGGATAACAATCAGCAACGTGAAATTATACGCAGTGCTGAATGTAAGTTTTGAATTAATCACCAGAGAAAGTAAATTTAAAGGACATTTTAAATAACCATTCTATTGATGCCTTAGGTTTTAACTCTTAAATTATTTTATATTTACACTTACTACATTAGTGTAAACCTCTAAAACTCCATAGCCTGTCAGCTACTGTTCTCCCTTTTTATTCAGACAAAACAATTTCTCTCTAGGCCTGAAACCCAAGGCCACATTGTTTTTCACAGTCCCTGAAAGTGGAAACAGCGAAATGAGGGGGAAACTTGGGAAATGGGACTTCACTACCTGAAGCTGTAATCGGACAATTAACCCCTGATATACAAATAGAGCAAAATTGTATCTGTCTGAAAAAATGTGTGACTGTTGTCCATCCTGGGTGTAGTCTCTGTGAGACTCCTGCACTGCCCAAGGTGTACCCTGTGCAAGCCTTCCAATAAATACCTGCCCTTTACCTTTAACTCTGTCTAGCCTCTGTTCTAGGTCAGCCTCTCCAGGCATCACTATGATATCCAAATAAATGGGGGATTCACTGGAACACAGGTCAGGGAATGTCTCCAAATGCAGTTATCAAACATAAACATGAAGTTCTTCCTAACCTGCACACACAAAGGTGAGCAGGGATGGGCCTCTTATCTTTCTGAGGAAAAATTCCTGAGTCTTTTTGAAGTGAGAGAATTTGCATCAACCAAAGTGAAAAAGACAAGCTGTACAGCATATAGACAGTTTCAACACTGTTATACCTGTTACAAGGTCCTATGTCACCTGCAGATTTCTCTGAAATAAACCAAGCAGTATGTTTATGTAGTCAGCTTTCCCATGTGGTCAAAAATGCATCTTTAGGTTTGGAAGTGAAAGAAAGACTCCTGGAGAAAGAATTAGCATACAGTTGTGTTCAGTAAAGAAAGACTTCTTTATGACTCAAAAAAGCAAGCTCAGCTATTGTTCTGGGTTGACCTTGGCTGGACTCCAGGTGCCCACCAAAGAGGCTCTGTCACTCCCCATCTCAGCTTGACAGGGGAGAGAAAATATAGCAACAGGGTCGTGGTTATGATAAGGTCAGGGAGTTAACCTCACTCACCAATTCCTCTCATGGGCAAAAGAGACAGCTTGGAAATTATTACAACCAAATCAGCGTAGGGTGACGATAAATAAAAAATATCTTAAACCACCTTCCAACAACTCTTCCCTTCTTTCCAGGTTCAACCTTATTTCTGATTGCCCTACCTTCTCTCCAACATCTGCACAGGGAATGGGGGCTGTGGTCAGTTCATCACACATTGTTTCTGCTGCTCCTTCCTCCTCAGCAGGAGGAACACTCACACTCTTCCCCTACTCCAGCATGGAGTCTCTCCCACTGGAAATGGTCCCCCATGAATTTCTCCAATGTAAGCCATTCCCACAGGCTGCACTTCTTCACCCACTGCCCCAGCATTGGGCCCTTCCACAGGGTGCAGTCCTTCAGGAGCCAGCTGTTCCAGTAAGGGTCCTCACAGGGTCACAAGTACTGCCAGCAAACTTGATCCACCATGGGCTTCCCTTTCCACAGATCCACAGGTCCTGACAGAAGCCTGCTCCAGCAAATGGGCTCACATGGACTCCTCTGGGCATCCATGAGCTCTGCCATGGGCTGCAGG
>VZRX01019808.1:1486-76046 GCA_013398075.1 Notiomystis cincta
GGGGGGGGAAGAAAACCTGCAAATGAGCTCTAATGAGCTTTACAAGGGGTAAATATCTAGAGGTCTTTCCAGTTGGTACAAATAACTAGAAAAGCTGAGTTCAGTTATTGAGGACTTATTCTCCTTAAAAATACAGCAAGAAAAACTGCAGACCAGAGGAACTGAATTCCATCATGGCAATCCCATCATGACTAACATCTTTGGTACAGTTTCACAGCTGCTGTGCAGAACCTGTGCTTGGATCAGTGGACAGCCATAAAAATGGGTTCACTGGTACTGTAAACAGTACTGGGGAGAAGGCAAGGGGGAGTGATATTTACCCCACCCAGAAAGGAGGGAGAAAGCCATTATGGTTCCCAAAATCCAGCTTGTGAATTTGAAGATACAGGACTTCGAATCTCAAGTCTCTGTTCACTTAAAGTAGCACTCAGTGGCTTGCATGGAAAAAAATCATCATCAGGTACAGGAAGCCTTAAAATTAATGAAAAATTCATTATGTGTATTGTAATTTGATGCATAGATTTTGCATGAATGTCTTGGTTTTCAAGCTTTATACTGCAGTTCTTTGTTCCTCCTCTGGATGTCTGAGTGGCATCACCTGGAAATCTTCTCTCGTTGTTTGTAAAAAGAGTGCAGCTGGTCCAAGGCTTAAGCATCACAGGCAGGCCCATAGAATTTGGGATGGTGGAGTCTGGTATTGGAGGGCAGAGGTAACACAGGTGGGAGAAGAAATAAAAGGGGTCAAACACAACAAATCAGTGGTATGTCCAAGCTCAGGTGGCTTTTGGCATCCAGTTTCTGTAGTGAAAGCCTAGATGGCATCACTTGCAACCCTACAGCTTGTGGCCTTTGATGTTGTCAGAGGATCTGTGCATGGCTGGGTTGACTGGAAACAGCCTTTGGGGCAAGAATTAACTTTGTAGGTCCAGATTCTAGGGTGCCTTTGCTTCTCTGTCACCACCTTTACGTGGAAAAAGGTTAGGAAGAGAGTTTATTTGATCAAGACATCAGCTAGAGTGTGCTACAAAAGGAAAAAAAAGTATAAAAGGATAAAAATCACCAGATTTCCTGGGCAAAGAGAGTGTATTCTAAAGGCAATCATATGTTGTGATGATTTTGTATATAGGCAGGTAGGAAAGTTGAAGAATCAAATAAGCCATAAAAAATTTTTTTGCAAGCATCACCCAGGGCTTGTGAATTTTTCAAAGTACATGTCTACAGAGGAAAGAAATTAGGATAATAAAGATGAAAAATGTGAACAGACATGAAATACCTGAAGGAAGTACTCACAGGATATTGGCAGTGAAGAACTAGTAGAGAAATCATTCAACAGAATTCAATGTTCTAGTTTTGAAAAAGTAAACTTTTTTTGCTAAAATTGGGATTGCTCAACAGAACAGAATTAATTGAAAATGTAGATTATAATAATTAGGACAAAAACTTATTTCTTTGCTGAGTTTTGAATACTTACCTCTGCAAAAGCTTCTGTGAATAAAAGGAAAATATGCTTGGATTTTTAAACTATACTGAAGAACAAATTGCTTTTACATCATGCAGTCAGTTTTGATAGACCATTTGTATTATTCACACATTGGTATATTGCTCCTGCACTTGTTAGTACCTCTTGAATGGATATTCCCTATCTATTTCATTTAATTTGTCAGTAGTAATAAATCACAGTGGGTTTGTTTGTGTGTCCCTGAAGTAAGACAAATAACTTTGCCTTATTGCACTTAGCCCCAGGCTTCCTTGTGGGTGATATGTATGCCTGGAAATTTAAGTCAGAAGCAATACTTGTTTTTTCATTATCCAGTTGCTGTCTGTTCAGCCCTAGAGAATGGAAAATTAATACTTCAATTTTCAAGTATTTGGGACTGAGCTGCAAAAAAATCACCCCCAACTTCCAATCTGGAACCTCATTGAAAAGATTTCACAAATGAGTAGATAAGGCCTTTTCTAAAAAGAAAGGAGCTTGAAGTATGAGGAAAGTAGAGCCACTCATTAACAGCTCTCAGTGTCTAAAGAGCCATGGTCAAAATACATTGAATTTAAACAAGCTAATTTTGTGGTAACCCTGTCATCATCCAAGCCTTCTGTCTGTATTTAGGGCAGAACTGAGTAGTTTTGAAGATGATTTTAAATAGCTCACTTGCTAAAATATGCATGTGTAAGAGACCTCAACATAGCCAAAAATTTGTGTAAAATAGTTTTGTCTGAAAATGTTACCTAAACCTGAAGAGGAAACAGAGTGCTCCTTGCTGCAGGAAGATGGGACACTTTGGATGTTTGAGACCCTGAGAGCACCCTGCCAGCCTCACCCAGAGACTCCACTCACCTCCATGACCAGGGCACCCAGGCCCTCATTTAATCTGAAGTTGGGTCCTCAGTTCTTACCTGAGCTCTGTCATGGACACGATGGTCTCCAGCTCCTCCTCGGAACAGACCTTGGACATATGCATAGGTAACATTATTTCCACCCCTGCCCGTGGCCCTGACAGTCCTGAGTGTGCCCCCAAACCTGCCTGGTGGCTTTCCTTCTCCTGGGGCTCTTGATAGAGCCCATTACCAGCATCCTGCCCTGTCCACTGTGTGCAGGTCCTGTGGGACGGTGCCCTGTTGGTGAGGACGCTGCCTGGGCTGTGGTTGCCCTCACTTTCTGGTTTGTTGCCTCTCTCTGAGCAGTCCCACTCATGCTGCTTTTGGGATTATCAAAGTACAAGTCATTCTTTATCTGTTTCAGAGATGGACCTTCATGAAGCCCTCTTGTTTTCCAGGATAAGCTCCTGTCTCACAGACTCATGGCGTGATGTCAAGAGCAGGATGGTACACGATGCTCTGGGACGCAGTGTTCTGAGCATTTTCTCTAAAAGACATTTAATTGTGCTGACTCTAATGTGATCACAGATGTAAAGAGCAGTCAATCCTCCTGTACCTCATTAAGTGTTTATTTAATTGTCAATTCATATGGAACTATGTTCTTTGTCCCTGAATGGAGGCAAACTGCATTTAAATGCAGTTTGGAACAGAGCAGGGCACTGCTCCTTACACGCACTACATCCATGAGATTTCAGAGACCTGCTCACTGCCTTCCTCACACAGCCAGAAAAAGCAGGGCACTCTGTGACAGGCCACCTTTTGGTTTGCACCTTTGGCAAAGCAAGCACTTGGAACTGGATGCTCTGTCACTGCTAGTGACTGCTCTGGCTCTGGAGGATAAAGAAGGGATGCAGCACTCCATCCTCACTGTCTCTCTGAATGCTGCCTAAAACCTAACATTGCTCTGGTGGTTTGCTTTAAGCTTATTTCTTTGTGACTCTCTAGGGGATAAAAGGAGTATGAGATACCCATACAGATAGAGATGATGATGCTACAGGTTTGCCAAGAAGATCCTCTTATGACTTGAAACCTCTTTTAAAGAATAAGAAAGATAAAAGCAGGGTTGATGGTCATTTTCCAGGATAGAGAAGTTTCGGCAGTGACAACCCAGGGGTTGTTATTAGACCAAAATCTGAGATTTGTCTATCATCTTAATCGTTTTAATTAGAAATGACAGTGCACAGTGAAAGTTTGCAAGTGACGCATTTTGGCATTCAAAGACTGTTTAAATTGCAAGGAAGTCCAAGGCAACTTCATAAAACAGAGTAAGTGAATATCCACGCCATTTTGCCTGGGAAATGTGAAGAGGAAAAGAGCTCATGGACAAACCTCTCTAGGTGATGTAGAATTCCATGAACAGCATCAGTCTGTGGCTGTCCCTGGCGACATTGAATCTGCAGAGGATGCATCTTGGTGCCAAGCAGGCCAGTCCCTACAACTGCACAAGACAGTAGCCAGTGAGCTTGGGATGAGCAGCAATGAGTGCAGGGCTTTGGGATGTGAAGTCCCCCACTTCATGATACTAGACTAGTGGATATTTTGGGACAATCACAAGCAGCCCAAACACTTAGGTCAGTCTCTGAACTTCTGAAGAGTTTAGTATTATTCGAAAACTCAGAGATTTCATTGTGGGTTTCTTTCTCTAAATTGGTTATAAACATACTGGATAGAATAAGTCCCTCTACTGATTCCTGCTGGGAATATAAATATAATTTTTGGAGGACAGACACTCAGACTATGACTATACTAGTGAATTAAACTCTGACTAAAAATATACCCAGACATGGTTTGGGCCAGGAAATGTGCCTAGCTTCCAGGATTAATGACATCATGCCATCTTGGCAAAAATCCCTCTGCTTCAGTCATCCATCTCTTTCCCATTAGGTCTTGTGCTCCCATGTAGATCTGCATGTCATGAAAAAACCACCCTTTGTGTTGTGCTGTGAAAACCCTATTCTCAGAGGCTGTTTTTTTAAGTCTTTGACATGAGAAACAGTTTAGAGCTATGTGGGATCCTGAAGAAGTGAAGATCCTCATTTTGAGGACCCTGTGTGGGAAGATGGACCAGGAGTGTGTGTATATGGGGGGGGTGAAGGTGTGTGAAGCATCAAATGAATCTTCCCAAGTGTATGTGAAGTGTCAGCATGAAGTCTAGAGACAGAGATTATCAGTGATTTTCCACCTGCTATTGCATGCCCAACCTTCATTGTGTTACAGGCCAGAAGAGAGATCCAGTGAGCATTAAATGGGGTTTCTACACTGCTTTTGGGGTGGAACGTGCAGCCTTTCTAACATCAGATGCTTGGTCACAGTGGACAACATGTGCAGAAACTTGGCACATGCTTTTGTGGGTGGTGGAGAGCTACCATCTCCTCAAATGACAGTCTCCCATGGCAACCACAGCAGTCATAGCAGCAGCTGCTGGGGATTATGGATAAACCAAAACCAGCTACCTCACAGACTGGAGCACTGCCTCCTGAGAAATGATAATGCAGCATCTGTAAAGATGCTCGGATGCTTGTCTTTCTAACCAGACTGACATGGCTGTCCATGCCCAGGGACTCCAGCCAGCTCCTTTTCAGCTGGAGTCCACAGGACATTGCTAAACCACCAAAACTGGTGTTTTGTGTCTCGGCCACCACACAGCAAAGGTTCACCTCTGCACTCCTGGAAGCAACTTTTGTGGCTAATCTGTGGAGGTACTTCCACCCAGTGGAGGAACTACCACGGTAAATACCCTCCCTCTCCCTCTTCTCACACCCAACTCGCAGATTTGGCCTAGTCCCAAGGCAGCCTTGGGCAGCATCCTCAGCTGTTTCTGCTTGCTCTTTCCTCTTGCAGATCCTTCAAACCCCTGCTGCCCTCCAGCACCCTTGCTCTACTTTTCAGCCAGCCCTCTCTGGGCTCCAAAGTGTCTCCTCACACATGCTCTATGAGGAGGTTTGCATCAGAAGTGTGAGATGGACACTCCCAGTTCCTCATGCAGGGCAGGGCAAAATAGGAAGGTGCCACACCCTTTTCAGATGCTTGATTTGATCCATTTCCATAGATGAAGCAGAGAAGCACTCTCCTCATGCTGACCCTCCTTCAGCACAGGTTGTCTGGCTCCTTCCCAGCTATTGTTCCACTCAAGGTGTCCTTAGAGACAAACATAAACTCACCTTTATTTGTTACTAATTAAAAATCGAATGGAAATACCACAGACTGGTTATTATTAGTCCAGTTACAACATTGCTTACAATCACAATAATGCTTACACTTGAATACAGTAAAGCTTCATTAAAAATCTACGCCTAAAAGGGGAGAGCTGGATAGAAGGATAAACTTTTTCACCACGAGGACAAAAAATCAGCGGAACAGTTAGCCCAGAAAGGCTCTGCTGCTTCCATCCTTGGAGGTCTGAGAAGTCATGTTGTAGATCAGACCAAACTCTTGGCAGTGCAGCCTAGTCTTATGGCTGTCCTTGAACAGGAGGTTCAACTGCATCAACCTCTGTCTCCTCCTCTAGCCTGGGTTATCCTCTGAGGATGAGAGTGATGGCACTCATAGGAAGCTGCTGGGTGATACCCAGCTGGAGCTCAGGTGCTGTGCTGCACGATGGGCTGCCCTCATGCTGGGGGAATGGGTCAACAGGAACTTCATCAACTGCACAGGTAAAGGCTGGTCCCTGCCCCAGGAGCAGCATGGGATCATGGAACAAGGGAGTTTGGGCTCCCACTGGCTGGGCAGCAGTTCTGCAAGACTGGTAACCCAAGTACAACATGAGCCAGTGGTGGTCTCTTGTGGCAAAGACCAGCAGTTTGTGGTCTCTGCAAGAGGAGAGGAGCTGGTCTGCTGCAGAAAATAATTCTTCCCCTCTGTCTGACAATCATTAGACACCAGAAGGATCAGGCTCACTTGGAGGCTTCAGTGCAAAAAGACATCTACAGGCAGAAGCAGCAGCTACAGGGTACAAAGGATGGCTTTTGAAATAGTGCCCAGGAATGCTGGGATGGTTTACTGAAGTCAAAGCTCAGCTGCAGTTGAAACTAGAAAAGGCACCAAGGGTACCATGAACTTCTAGTCCTACTTTAGTAACAAAACATGGCCCAGTTTCTTAGTGGGTCAGTGGTTTTAATAAAATAGACACAGGCTGAGGCACTCAAAGCCTCACTCTTCACCAATGTCTGCCAGTCCTCTATGCTTAGTGAAAGTGTTGAAGGAGCAGAGGAACTCCCAGTAGAAGGTGAGGATTGAGTAAGGGAGGGTATGTGAGAACTCAGCTGCCACAAGCCCCAGGGACCCTAATGGGCCCTATCTGAGCATGCCAAGACAACTGGCCAATGTCTTTGCATGAGCATGCTCCATAGTTTTGAGGGCTTGGGAGATCAGAGGAGATTCCTGCTATAACTGAAGAAAAGTTGCACCCAACTTCAAAAAGACCCAAAAAGTCAACACAGAGAAACAGAACCTCACTTTGGTTCTGTGAAAGTCATGGAGTGAGTCACCTTGGAACTTCTCCAAACATGCAGAAGCTCACTGGAAACAGTGAGATGGAATTAGTTACCAAGGGTGAGTTATACTTTACCCACAGCTTGCCTGCTGGGATTGAACGACTTCATGTGTGGAATTGGGCTGGGGAAACCAACGAATGTCATCTCTCACAACTTCGGGAAAGCTCTCAACACCCTCTCCCACAGTCTTGAAAGGTAAAGAACAGGTTGGAAGTTTGAGCCCAGAGGGTAGTGGTTAATGGATTCCCACATCCCACCACATCTCTCTTTTGGATCTAATTTTTCTTATGATCCTGTCACACTCTGGTGGTTGCTTAAGGACCCATCAGATACACCCCGGCTTCACTGCTCACATAAAATGCAGGAGAGAAGGAGGGAGTACAGCTCATGGTTGGTATGGAATATATGTGTCAGTGGGAATTAGCAGTTCAGAATTTTAGGGCTAGGGAACAGTAAGAACAGTTAAAAGAATATAGATTTAGTCAGGCACTGTTTCACTGATTATAAAAAGTTTGGAGTAGGATGAATACATCAAGTCTTTGAGCATGGAGTATATGATCTGTTCTGTCCTGAAGTTGTCATCATGCACAATTTTTTGTAATGCCCCCTAATAAATCTGAGCACTATGAATAGGGAGACATTTAAAAAAAGGGTCACTAATCTCTATATTGATAGGGTGGGGTTTTTATCCACCTCGTGTTTGATTTCTACTGTTGCAAAAGCATTCAGGATACTGTATACAGTCTAGCTTTAATTCTAAGATTATTAACAAGTAACAGGAACACTAGTATCAGTTTTGCTGCTAGTCTCATAACAGTGACAGAGCTGACAGCTCCAGAACTCTCAGAGTGGTACAGAAGTTCTACATGACTGGTGGGGTGGTCCATGAACTGGAAAGGCACACAAAGTAGAATTCCCTTCTTGGAGTATCTGCTATGCGTTAATGTGTGTCATTACCTTGTGTGACAGGAAAAATGGTGGTGGGCTCTCCTCATGGCTAATATCCCTGGACCAATTTCCTCCTTTTACACAGTGACCATTAGGGCTAAAGTGTCAGGAAGGTCTTGGGCCAAGACATTTTTGTGAGGTTTGTCATTCACAGTACAAACATGTCTAAGATTGTCAGCATTACAGCAGCTCTACCTGCCAAGTTCCTGTAAGGATAAGATGGGCACAAGAATATGGTGTCCTAACCCATGTGCATGGAAGTACCCAGCCCCAGCACCCATTTCCTAGAATCTTTAGATATTTTTAATTCAAGAAACTAAACAGCCATTCCCAAGCACTGCAGTCCTAGACCTGTGAGCATCATTCCTCCTCCTCTTCTTCTTTTAACAGTGTTCAAAACCAAAATTATACAGCCCATTCCTCAACATGAATATTATGTGTGCCAGGGAATGGTGATGACAGGCTTCTTTCTCAGGGAGGATGAGCTGAGCAAGACAATGGAGTCAGCAGGCCTGGTGCCTCACTGTCTGGATCACAGCCCTGCACCATCTGAGCAAGACGGGCAAGGCAGCCCCAGAGGTGGAAACCAGGTTGAACTGTGAGTCCAGATCATAAGGTAAGTCAGGTCCACGGGTCAAGTTAAATGAGTCAGGTCCAGGTGGAGACAGGAAGCCAATCTGCAGGCCAGGCTCAGGTTTGGAGAAGGTAATCAGGATCAGGTACGGCCCAGTGATTGTCTGAGGAGAAAAAGCAGTTCTTGGAACAGTCCATAGCAATGAAGGAGAACATGTCTGATGTGCAAGAACTAGCTTGTCTCCTACATGAAGTGAAACTTTTCAGAGGCTACAGGAGGGAGACAGTGGTGAGGATCATCTCCCATGCTGTGAGAGAGATGGTGATGAAGATGTGTGAGTAGACTGCTGGATGGAAAGCAATGCTGGCTTCTGCATTGGCATGTTCTTGTTTGTATTTCTCCTGCCTGAGGCTGTAGTGCTAATAGGTGAAAGTATAAAGGGACATTTCAAAATAAAATTGGAATAGAAAGGTGTTCAGTGAGGTTACGCTGACCTTTCTCATTTCAAGTGGCTCACGTACATTTTTTACCAAAAAATCCTGTAAAAAATGAACTTTGTCTCACACAGTCCTTGAGTACCATACTGGCTCTTTTGCCCTCAACATGAATTATAGCTTATCAGTTAATAGGTTCCCATATTCCCAGTGTTTTCCTAAATTACTATACCAGATGCATTTAATTCAAATTATGAGAGCTTCTATACTTGCCTCTAAGGCTGTTTTTTATAGGGCATCAGCCATCTCACTGTGGCTGGCCAGTATGAAATAGCATCTCGTTTTGATTTTAATGGAAATCCCCTGCAAGCACAATGTTCCAACATCCATAAACTGCATTTGCACCACAAACTGTTTCATTGCAGAGCAGCTAAAAATACTGGTGCACTCTCCTGCACTTAATGCCTGCTGTCTCCAAACAACTCCACCTCCAAACAACAACCACCATATGTAGATACTGAAAGAAACAGAGCTGGGTTTTGGTTGGTAATTGGGCTTAACATTTTTATATTTCTTTCGTGGTTTATGTGCAGTTTGGAGTGACTGCAGCAGACCTAGCCAGAAGACTACTGTCCATCAAGAAAGAAGTGATCCATAGAACAATTGGCCTGAGCAGGCACAAGCCTGTGTTCTGAGCAACAGGCATAGGCAAGGTTAACAAGACAGGTCCAAGGTCAAGCCAAGAAAGACAAACAGCACTCCAGAAATGAGACTAGGGACAGGCACACTTAATACATAGGTAAGGAAGGGGCTGAAGACCCAGAACTGAGCTTAAAAGGAGCCCCTGGGCTATGGACATGAGTGGAGGCTGTTGATATGCTTGGATTAATTAGAGACTACTAATGCCATCACAAATTAGTCCCTGACAAGTTCTTGGCATGTCACACAGCCAGCAAGGAGGAGATGTGTGACCTTCAAAAAGAGCTGAGTTGCCACTGCTGCTGAAGCTGGGGGTTCTGAAGTTTCTGGGCAGAGGCATCTCTGCTTTTTCTCTGGTGGAGCAGAATCTGGTGAGAAGATACATTATTTAGATTTTACTAATCATCATCACTTCATCAACAGAACAATACTGGTTTGGACATCCCAGAGTTAGTTCTGAGAGTTCTGATACCCTGATGGCATTTTGGGCTGGTGAAAGCAAACACTGTTGCTACCAGTGGGGAAAGAAGATGAGTTGTTATGGTTTAGGAATGGTATTCTCCAATTTAGTGTTCCCACTGAAAGCACTCCAAACCATGTGCTGCTTCCTCCATACTCTCGGCTGTGGAGGCCTGAAAAGGAGAATTGGAGGTTAACAGGTGAAGATGATGGGTTGAGATAAGAACAATTAGCTGGAAACAGCCATGAGATAAGAAAATGAACAGTAACAGCCACAATATGAACGGCAGAGGGTACAAGAAAGAGGGGAATGGTTCACATGAAAACAATACCTGACCATTCCCTCTGCCACTCTACACTGACTCAGAAGAGATCCCTTCCTCCCACCCAGGAAACGATGTGAGGTAGTACAGAATAACCTCTGGGTCTCTGCCATGGCCCCTTCTGGCCACTGCAAAAATCAACCCTGCCCTGGCTGGAACCAAGACAGTGGTATGGCTGCCTCTTTTCTCTGACTTACTGTGTTCACTTGTGGTTTTGTTAATGAGGATGTGCATGGCAATGTGTCAAAAGAGGTGTGACCCTAGAACACAGCACTAAGCTCTTTGTAACTTGCTTTGCCCCTGCATACATAGGCTTAGAGGTTTATGTCATCTTAGGTGCTGTCCAGTGTCACCAATTTTATCATGACACAGCCTCTGAAGATTTTCATTAATTGCTTAGGGGACCAAACACCCCCAGCTTGGTGACTGATTAGGTGACCTGATGAGTGAGCAGCTGCTAGAGAAGCACTTTACTGTAGTTTGGGGCATCAGCACTCAAATCCTATGGCTGTCTGTGATGTGTATGAAAGTTAAAGGCATCACTCTAAATGAAACAAAGAGAAAACATTAATTTTGAGGGATCTCATCTTGGACTATGGCACAAACACAGACAGACATGCACCCCAAATGATCATGAGAGCAAGAGTGCTGTGTTGTCAGGAACAAGAAGTGCTCATAGGAGCAAAGCACCTTCAGAAGATGCAGAGATACTATATGACAAGAAGGTAGTCATTATTTTTATTGACAGCCTTCCCAACTGTTTTGAATCACTTGTCACTTTGGTCACTGTTAGGAACATCCTTTTCCTGCTATTCTGGCAAGGCACAGCAGCTGTGGAAAAAATTGCTTTGTAAAAAGACCTGGGGAATGCCAATTGTTTGCTTTTTGCTCTGCCTGACAGCCTCAAGTCTAGTTAAAATTGCTGGCAACTGTTGTGTCAGAACAGCAAATCTAAAAATAAAAATAAAAATAAAAATAAAAATTAAAAATAAAAATAAAAATAAAAATAAAAATAAAAATAACTGCTCTGCAAATATTTTTGTAATAAAATTTGTGGATGATTTAGCTGAAGATCTTAGTGACTCAGTATGGGGAGAGGCTGAGAGAGATGGGATTGCTCAGCCAGGAGAGGATTAGGCTTAAGAGTACTAAGTGTGTATAAACACCTGATGGGAGAATGTCTTCTTGGTGTTATACCATGGATGAACAAGAGACAACAGTCACATATAGAATTAAGAGGCTTTTAGTATAAGAACTGATATTTTTTCTGTCAATGCCTCTATTTATTTACATACTGAAAAAAGCTACTGGCATTTGGAGCTAGAGAGGAATGGCCAAGGCCAACATCCTGCCTTTCTGTCAGGGCAGGCTTAGAAGCATGATATCCCACCATCTGATGGGTGACCTGTACCTTCTGGAGCAGTGATCTGTTAGAGCACTCAGGGGTGTGCCACCTTGGGCTCACGCCTAGAAAGGATTCTCTGGCATAGGGGTTTGTTGAAAAAAAAAAATAATAGTGAGAGCTCTTTTGTGTCTATCTTCACATTCACAAAAGGCTTACATCTCCTCTGGTTTGTCTCTATCACATTGCCAAGTGTTGCTGTACATGATCATATTAACAGTGATGGTCAAAGCCCTTGCAAAATACATTTCTGCTCTAATCTTTTTTATTCAAGGAATATGGACCAACACAATACTGGTCTGAAGATAGGCTGAAGGTAAACAGGTTATAGTCAGGGGTGAACTTTTCCCTGTCAGCTGAGAACATATGTGGTCTTTCCTAAGGCTGCCAACCCTCTGTATGAGCTGCAGGTATTCTCTCACACCACAGCCATTTCTAAAGTCAAGCTGCAATGGTTTCATTGGGGGTTGTTCCTCATCTACATAAAGAACCACAAAATTTATATCTTACTGTTTGAAGTTGAAAGGGTTCTAAGCATAATTACTGCCAAAAGCCCTGTTAGCTGTCACCATGATAACAAGAAGCTCGAGCAGCTGTCTCAGAAACAAGTTTTCCTGGTTGCTGACATGGCTGCCTGCCTGTTTTGTTGAACCCTTTCATGTCCACCTGGTCAGCCAGGTATTTAGTGCTGGCTTTGTGTAAAGACTCAGCATGTCTCAAATGCACCCTGTGTGCCACCCACTCTCTCTTCACACACAGCAGGCCATGGATAATAACTGGCTTGCAGGTCCCTGTTGCCAAGGAGCCCATCAAACAGATGCTGTCTTTGCTGCACATGAGCCTAATTTTTACATGTGTTCATATCTCTCTAATCTTCCCTAGTCCTGGTTATGGAGAAGCCCAGAGGTGCACACTGACATGGTGGAAAGTGGAGTCACCTCCACAGTCTTCTCAATGCTTCAAAGAAATCCAGCTTTGATTTGCTGTACTACTGTTCTTGAGGAGCCTTAAATGTAACTCATCCCTTTTAAATTATCTATCTCCTTTACTGGTCGTAGAACATATTTTTTTTTTCCCCTAGGCTTTCAATTTCTTTTGCACCATTTGGCCTGGGTTGCTCTTTTTCTTCTTCACAGCCAGACTGCTGTCTGGTGCCTCCTGTCCTCATCTTTTCAAAGGACAAACACAGGCTGCCCTGTGCCAGAAGGCATGAAAAGTCTCTCTTTCTTTTAAAGTTTTCCTGCCAATGTAAATAAGCCACAAGCCCTCCTTGATTTTCTGCTACTTCCAACTTCCCCAACACAGGCTTGGAAATTCATCAAACATATTTTCTGCAGTACCTTGAGTGAGACTTTCAGCGTGTGACTTTGTAATTCCCAAAGCCTTTTAAAATGTCTGGCCTTTCTTCAGCTGAAGTATATGGAATTCCACATGGTATAGAGAAATACCTCCTTCATATACAAAATACACAGCAGGCTACAGAGCATACCACCTACAAATGTGACAGACATGGCAGGATTGCTTGGAATAGCAGGTACACCATGGCTAGCCAGGCCAATACAGTTAATTTACAAGGCTGGATCCCTGTAACAATTTGCTTTTACCATGTTGGTGTGGTTTATTAAAATATCAGAGACTTACTGAGCTGCAGATTCTACTTCACAAGCAGCTTCCTAAAACAAAGTGTGTTTGTTGTGGTCAGTCTTTATTTTAATCCTCTCTGTGTCAACACACAGCAGCAGCAGGCAGGCAGACACTGCAGCTATGGTTATAGGTACTTAGAGCCTGATAATGTATTTTGTAACAAAAAGTGTTGTGCACTATTTGGTTCAGAGTGCTCAGTTAAAGTGCTTTATGATGGAGGCTTTTACTTCACTAATAGTAACAAGTGTTAAAGGTTATACCACTTTAAAAGCTTTTTTTGAAGACCAACTTAAAGCATCTTTTCCCAGTCAGTCTGTTGCTTCTGAGGTGGTGTGCCTGCTGTAAAAATGGTTCTAAACTGTTGTCCCTTGCTATTATGCAGTGGCCTGCACAATGTACCTGCCACCTTTAAGATGCACTTAATACTAGCCTTGTATTTGGAAAACTGTTGCAACATCCACCCGGGCAGCCCTTGTACCTCTGCCTCTGCCACAATTACTTTGTTTATTTTAAAGTTCTTATTTGCTGCGTCACTGAAGATTTAGGCTTCTTGGTTTGCAAGCCATATGGTGCTTTAGCTACTCCAATCAGGTGATTTATACCCCCACAGATTCCCATTTTACCGGGACCATAGTGTCTTCTAACAAGAGTTGTGGCATAGACATGTCTTCCAACACACCATTACTACACATGCTAAGAAATGAAACACAGGGCAATCTCATATGCAGAGGAGTTTTATTAATTTGGTATGAGGAATAATGGCTGCTGCTCAGACTTCTCCAGTTCCAGCACTGAAGAAGTCTTTCCTGTGTGTTCCTCAGCAGCTTTTTCTGTTATGGATTTACATCACAGCTTACAATGGGTATGACTGGAAGACACCAAGGTCTTCCCCTTACTTGAAGCTGAATTACAAAGAAGAAGCTGTAGTAAGATGGACTTTTCTTCTCTCTCCTTGTTGACTGGGATGAGTATTTTTCCTTCTGTGTCTATCAAGCTACCTTCAAAGGGGTCAATGGAGCCTGTATTCAGCATTTTAGTAGCTGCACTGATTCACAGGAAAGTTAGTTGTTCATTTTGTCAGAAGCAAAAAGTAAAGTGTTCCTAGCGTGAAACCACAGCAGAGAACGTGCTCCCTAAATGATGTGTCAGAAGGGAAGTCAAACACATGACTGGAAGTCCAACACCTTTTTTGTTTTCAGATTTCAGTGCAGACAAACCTGAAGATTTCACAACTGGTGTTGCAGATTAGTGCATACTATGCTGCACTGAAGTTTTCTGTTATTCTCTTTTGAAGGTGTGTTATCTGGTAAGATGTAATCATCCTTATGTTATCCCACTTGTTCTCCCAAGCTAGTATCCTAATGACTTGGATAATGAAATATGTATCTCCTATATTTGGCTCAGCAAATGTTTTAAAGCAGGAAAACACAAAGAAATTTAGCTAAGCAAAAGTTTGAATTCTGTGTTCTGATGTATTATTTTCGATATCAATTTAATGCTAATTTTTAATATGGATTGTTTTTTTCTTTTAAAAGTGATTATTTAGCAGACTAGTAATCAATGACTGTGGCTTTAATTTAGATATCAAACAAATATCCAGACCATGGCTATTTTTATCCAGACCATTTTTGAAAAGAATTGAAAAACTTTGCAATCAGCAAAGTCAAAGCATTTCTATCACTTGGTACTAGATTAATGTCACACTACTGTGACATTGAGAAAGAGTTTTTTAGCCAAGCGAAGTGTTTCATTCCTTTTTCTTAGATTTTCCATCTCACACAATCTCATTCACTACTGGATGATGAAAATAGCCTTTCAAATCTGATTGTTCAAATGAAAACTGAAATTCCTATTTTTTCACCTCCCAGCTGCCATATTAACCTCAGTTAATGTCAAGAATGAGACAATATTGCTACACTTCTTTATCTGTTTTTAGTGACTACACCTCAGTCTAGTACACAGGCAAAAGGCTCAATACATGTATAAGTGGGATGTTACTTACCTTCACTTTCTTGCCTTGAATAGCTTGTCTAAGCCTGTTGTCGTGGGGTGATTCTGTGACAATCTTGTATTCCCCATCGCCTGCTGGAAGTTTTTTGTACCTTTGGACTGCAGCCGGGAGGACTCTTCAAGGCGGCTCGCCTGACCTTGCAGCCGGAATGTTTACAGATTTTTACCCGGCTGGAGACTTTTTTTCCCTCTACTATAGCGGAGGAGGGGGGAGTTGCTCTCAACCTTTCAGCTTTCGGCTGGAGAGGGACAGAGATCTGCCTCAGCGGCTCCTGTTCCTTCTTGGACTGTTTTCGGCTTGTTTTCCTCATCCAAGACCAGCTCACCATCTCTGGGACGCCTGGGTGGGACTCTGCCTCAGACCCGGCGGGGCTCAGCTCTGCTTAGGCCTTGGGCCTGGGACACGTGAGAGAATTGCGGGAAACCTCCACCTCTAGGATGGGAGGGGGAACTCTCTTTGTTAAATAAACAGGGGCTTTTTAACTTTCGTTTGAGAAATTCTTTTCCTGAACCCGTGGGGGGAGGGGCTGCCGGGACCTGCTTGCTTGGCTGGCAGGAGAGAGAGGAGAGAGACTCCCTTTTGGGTTGTTTCCTCCTGGATTTGTGTCCAAACTGGCACACCTGTAGTGGAAGAATGAAAATGTGCCTTGATTTCCAGCAACATACTTTGTTCATTCTGGGAATAAATACAGAAGTCCAATCTGAGAGGTTGTAATTTCATGATCATTCAATTGACAAGGATTTCACAGTGCAGTCATACTAGTAGAACTACAGTGTTAATGCTGGAATTTTTTAAAAATTAATTTAAAATTGACATTCATTTTATTATGCCCATCCTGTACTGCTGCAGGGCTGAGCTAACTGACATCTTTAGAAAGGTTTTTTATTTGATCACAGCACTTCTTTAAGTAAAGATGAGGGTCTATTAGAAGATGGTATCCACCTAATAAAGAGAAGATCCCTGTGAACAGCCTTCATAATGAAATAAGACATTCTTGAAGTATGCTCAAGAACAGAGACCTCGACATGGAGCCAAGTAAGGAAGTGCTGCATGTGGAGGACGTGGCATGAGAGGAGGTTACAAGGAGGACTTTTCACTTTATTATTCCAAGTGAAGGACATTCAAAGGCATATCTCAAATGTGTGGATGTCTGTGCTCAGAGTTCGATGACAAGCTTGACAACAAGACTTTTTCATTTATATACAAATTGAGCTTCCTCAAGAGGGAAAACACAGATATAAAGACATTCTGCCTCTCTTATAGGTGTTAGTGCTGTAATAATTTTGTTCATAATTATTTTGTTGAAGTGTAGCTACCACATAGGAAGAAGAGATCTCTCTCTTTTTCAGCCTGATACATTACCATCAGAAGACTCAAAATGAAGACACCTTATATCTCTTGAGAATTTACACAAGTTTTGCATGCAGAAGATCAAATGAAAGGTAACACCCTACATAATTTTTCTCCTGATTTCCAGTCAATTTTCTTTTTCCACATTTCTCTCTCAAATCTGCATTTACTTTAGCAAATCTCTGAAATGAAAGCAAGAAAGAGCTGTTATCACTATTTAGTAGACTTCACTGAGCTCTCTCCCCTTTACTTGATTACGTGGTGTTCTAAACCTAAATTTCTCTTCACCCGTGCATATATTTTCCTCTGAGAAGTCAGAAATTTTATGCAGAAGAAATCTGTGCTTTCTAAAAGAGCAGCCTTCTATTGATGGAAATAAAAAAATGTGTGAACAAGTGCACTGCAATGATGGGCTGACCCTGACTGGATGCCATGTGCTCACCAAAGCCACTCTGTCATTTCCCCTCCTCAGCAGGGCCAGGGAGAAAAAGGGCTTGTGGGTCAAGATAGGGATGGGGAGAGATCACTCACCTGTTAGCCTCAAGGTCAAAACTTGACAAAATGATTTGATTTTATCACCAATCAAATCAGAGTAGGATAATGAGAAAGAAAACAAAATTTTAAAACCTACCCCCCACCCCTCCCTTCTTCCTGGGCTCAACTTCTTTCCCAGTTTTCTCTCAGTTCTTCCCCCACAGCAGTGCAGAGGAATAGGAAAAGGGGAGTGCAGTCAATTCATCCCACAGTGTGTCTGCTGTCCTTCCTTCTCATGGGGAGGGCTCCTCACACTCTTCCCCTGCTCTAGCATGTGGCCCTTCCCATGGGACACAGTCCTCCATGAACTTTTCCAGCATGAGTTCTTCTCATGGGGTGCAGTTCTTCCTGAATTACTCCAGTGTTGGTCCCTTATATACCTGGAGCACCTTCTTCCCTTCCCCTCCTTTCTCACTAACCTTGGTGTCTTCAGGGATATTTCTCTCACATGTTCTCACTCCCCTCATCCCTGGCTGCATTTTCTCTTGCAAAACACCTTTTTGACCCTTAAACATGTTATCCCAGAGGTGCCAGCACCATCACTGCTGGGCTCACCCTTGGCCAGCAGTGGGTCCATCCTGGAGCCATCTGACATTGGGGAAGCTTCTGGCAGCTTCTCACAGAAGCCACTGATCACAGATTAACGCCTGGATATCTTTCCTTAATTAATTTTTCTAAGCAGGCCAGTGAACAACATATTTGCCTGAGGTGAAGAAACTATGGTTTATTACATCTAAATAGAACAAGCTTAGCATCTGAGCCAGTCAAAGGCTAAGCATATATCTTTTCCTGGCTAACCACATGGTGGTATGAGTGATGGTTTCAAGACCTAAAGTTGCCTAATTCAACTATTTAACAGTAAAGAATTTCATTAGATTTTGATATGATTGTTCTATCTAAATCATTCAGATGTTTCTGCCTTCTTCATTAATATTGTCATAAATGTACCTCTATTTGCTGTGATATTCTGGTAATTTAGTGACTGAACTGATTTCATCTTTTTCCTCTAAGGCAATCCATTTACTATGACATTTTTTTACCTTCTCTTCATTCTTCAGTATTATCTTCATTAATTAAAATGAATAAGATTAGTAAATCATCACATGGAGAACTGAAAGGCAGCTGTTTATGGTACCTTCTATCCACCCAGATCTGCATGGAGTATCTGCTTCTTGTGGTGATGAAGATTGCTCCAAGGATGCAGCTCTTTGATCCCACTGGAGACATAAAGACCCTACAGCAAGAAGAACGGATGGTCCATCAAACATGGGCAATATCTTAGAGGGTTCAGGAGAAAATCATCTTTTCAAGAGAATGAGTCCCTCCTTAAAAGGATATGAAGGACCTTTGTGTCAGAAACTATATTGGACCCTAATTGCCCCAATGTTAGTAAAAAATCCATTCACTTTTGGAAATGTGTTGAGAGTTTCTTCTCCATTTCCCTCAAAAAAGGAGAGTTCTTCTCTGTTATATTTTTCTAGCTGCTTTAATCCCATCAGCAGTGCTTTTTTGTTTACACAAGCCCATGTGTGCAGCTGTGTATTGATGGTGTTCTGCTGATCTGTATGCTATAAGATGTGTTTATGACAACAGTGCTTTTTCCTAAACAAATATGTCATTATTTCTGAAATATTCAGCTGTTCTCTGGCTATATTTGGAGTTCATCTCTTTGTGGAGTTATTTGTGAACTGAATTAATTCTATTTTATGTTTAGAAATGTTAATTTAAGTCTTCTATTAATAGAACGATTATTTTTAGGGTGAAATTTTAACATATTCCCTTTATTGTCCTTTAATCCTTTTCCCAAAGTTGTTATCAGCCAAAGGAACATATTGGTACAGCTACAAGACAGCCTATGCACAATTCAAAAATAGATAAGTTCTAGTGAGCAAACCAGTGTGAGTCCATGAAATAGTGGTGTTATTTTACTTAGTGTACTGATGGTTGTTCTCTTGAGTATCATTCTATTTGTTGGTCTGAAAACAGATACAAATCTGTACACCTGGTTTCAAACCTGCCCCTGTGAGTAGCACTCCATCTATCCAGCCACAACCTGCTCACACTGATATGACCAGTGAAAGCAGAAGCTATCACAGTGAAAGGTCTCTCTAAGTGCCCTGTTTGTTCCAGCACTCTCCCATCAAATGAGGCTGTTTGCTCCCTGAGAGCTGACTCCTTCTGAAGGGCCATCTCTATCCACCATCTCCATGTGGTTGCAGTTGACAGAAGGGCAATAGAAATCATAATCTTATTTTAGTGGATACAGTGAGCCAGCACTAGGCATTTTAGTTATTAGTTGAACACAATCCATTTGTACAAAATCCTTTTACATATATTCAAGGGTTATGCTGCATCTTAACAGGTGTGGAGTGTTGTCATGGACATTTTTCCTCCAGTGAAATACTAACTGATTAAAAAGAGAAGTTTGAGGAGATTTTTTTTAAATTACAAGGCTGAAAGCACTTTTGTAAAGTATTTTACCAATGCTCCAGAAATTTACTGCATGCAAAAACAATGAATAAATCTATGATGCTGAAGTGCAGAGCCAGTTTTACGAGCAGCCTAAGCTGATCCTTGATATCTGCAATACTGCCTGTTCTGTTCAGCTAATGGGTAGGGAGTGGATAAATCAAGTCAGATACAGAGTCAGGGCAATAATCTTTTGAACTGCTTCAGCAAGGTCTCATCTGCCACAATGACATTTCTGTCACTATGTATTACTCTTACTCAAGCTTGAGAAAATGATACTTCTTTGGGTGTAACTATCCATATCACCAATGTAAATTTCTTGATAGTGTTGCCACTTGTTCCAGTTGCATACTGGGATTAAAATTGATCTGTTAAGGGTACCAGTGTAGAAAAATAGAGCTTCCTTTCAAGTCACTAGGTATTTTTAAAATAATTTATTCTGAGTAGATGCTGATGGAGTCACAGCAGTCTCTGGGTGATTTTAATATACTATCTCCTTTGCTATCCTAAGGAAAAGGTTTTGGGTTAAGCAATGTTAAGTTCCTAAGGCAGAAATGGAAAGGAAAGCAGAAATGGGAAGGCATTCATTAGAAATCACTAGAAAAATCCATGTTAGGAAAAGTACCCTTCTCCTAGGTTTGTATTTCCTTTAGAAATGTCATTATTAACTTGAAACTCAAGTCCCTTCTGGAAGATTTTATATCAAAGTTTTCTTGTTTCCAGGTTTCTTCATAGTATAATGTGAGGTTAAGAAAACTCCCCTTTCCAACATCAGTTGATGTTGTGTCTTACTCATGTCTGAAACACATGCTGGAAGGGAGATTTTATGTTATATTCAAGGAGTATACATCCTTAGAGGTAATGAGGACCCAAAGGTTATGTCATAGCTACTTTAAACCATTCTAGAAATAAGTCACATCTTCAGCAGTGCAATTGAAGACACAAGAAAGTGAGTTAGGGGAAAAATACTCCTTACCATTTTCAGTTTTCAGACGTTTTTAGGAACTTACAGCAGCAGATATATTGAAAAATGAACACTTGAGCAATGATTTATACCAGGGACAATGCTCTGTTGACTTGCACAAGCACATAAATGTTTTTCACTGAACCATGGATAACTATTCCTTCAAGTGTTTTTATATTATCACTTCTGAGCCACAAATCTTTGTGAAAATCAGAAGATACTTTTTATGATTTAATGATTATCATCAGTTTTGATCACTGATTTATTATGAAATTACGGTACTGATGGACCTGCCATTGGCCTCTATTCTCTAATCTGAAGAGATGGACATCTTAATGTTGCTAAAAGTAAGGTAATTATACTGAAGCATATGAAGGATTTGAAGATTTCAGCCCTCTCCTAACTTCTGTGTCTCTACATCCACCCCTGGGACTGAACTGTCGTGGGATGATCTGCTGGAAGGTTTTTTTTGTGCCTTCGGACTGCAGCCGGGAGGACTCTTCACGGCGGCTCGCCTGACCTTGCAGCCGGAATGTTTACATACTTTTGCCTGGCTGGAGACTTTTTTTCCCTCTGCTGGTAGCGGAGGAGGAGGGGCTGCTCTCAACTTTTTTTTTCCAGCTGTCGGCTGGAGAGGACGGAGATCTGCTTCTGCGGCTTCTGCTCCTTTCTGGACGGTTTTCGGCTCGTTTCCTTCGTCCGAGACCAGCTCGCCATCTCTGGGACTCGTGGTTGGGACCCCCCTTCAATCCGGCAGGGCCCGGCTGGGCTCGGGCCTTGGGCCTGGGACACGTGAGAGAACTGTGGGGAAACCCATCGACCTCCACCTCTGGGAAGGGAGGGGGGAGCTCGGTTTGTTGAATAAACGGGGGTTTTTTCACTCTCGTTTGAGAAGTTCTTTCTCCCGAACCCGTGAGGGGTGGGTGCTGCTGGGACCTGCTTGCTTGGCTGGCAGGAGAGGAGAGAGACTCCCTTCTGGGTTGTTTCCTCCTCGATTTGTGTCCAAACTGGCACATGAACTTAACCCTATAAATGGGGCAAGCAGTGCTTAGAGTGTGTCTCTGCCATCTCCCTGCAGGGAATCTGGCCATGCTCCCATGGGTGCTGGGGACTGTGGCTGAACACAGAGGACACTGCAGAGAACTGGGATAATTCAGCCACACTCCAGGGGCTGCTCTGGATGAGCACCACCCCTGAAGTGCAGAGGGGTCTGTCTCGGGGTAAGTCCTGCTGCTCAGCTTGTCTCCAGGCAGGATCTGACCCTGGCTTTGCTCTGGACCTGACTGTAACCCCAGTGCTGGCCAGTGCAGGGCTGTGCAGGTGCCTGCTGGGAGCACGTGCTCAGCCCTGCTGCTGGGGAGGCCTGGAGCTGGGTCTGCTGTGTCCGTGTGCTGCTCCTGCCATAGCTCCTATGGGATTCACCAGAATTCCCCCATGCTCCCAGTGCCACTGGGATGTCAGTTGTTCTGCACAGGGTGGTCCAGAGACCCGGTCTTCCCTTTATCCCTGCCATGTACAAATTAGGTCATCCTCCTCATCCCGAACAAACCAGTGAAAGGGGGAAGAAAGGCAAGTGCAAAACCAACTTTACTGAAGTCTACATACAGGGTGTTGACATGACTTTCCATTATCCAACTAGTTGCTGAATGGAAAGACCTCTAGCACAGTGAGAAACCCATGTAACAAATCCCAGCACATGTACCATGTACCAGAGCTACACTGAGCTGCAGAGAGGACCTCTCAGTGTTCTGCCTTCTGTCCTGTTGTCAGCAAAATAACGAGGCAGCAGGATCAGAGAGGATTGACCTGGGGACCTGAAGAGACCTGGTCTCCAGGGGTGACAGTCTTGATGACTGGCAGTTTAAACAGGAGTTCAAATGTGCAGGTGACAGCAAGGAGTGTTGTAGTAGGAAGAGAGGCAGCTGGAAGGTAAGGATGTAGGAACAGGATTGGCAGTTCCTTTAGGGACTGTTCAGACCCATCTGTACCTGAGATTCCCACTGCAGCCATCTTAGGAACTAATGGGACCAGGGTTTCCTCATGAGTGCAAATCAGGAGCACAGGCACCTCCTTGTGTTTGTGGGTACCCACAGGAGAAGCACCGAGACCATGTTCTTAATACCCACGGGCCACGTCTTCTCCTGCAGCTAGGAAAGACATGCAGGCTGTCTTTTTCTGCCTGACACTGTCAACAGAAGGCTCAGGGAGATGGGTGAGGGCTGACTTACTGCAGCTGAATGTTTGCTTCAGAGTAGTAAATAAAAATTGCAGTGGATCCCCCTGAGCTGTACCCATCCCAGAAAACCAAGCTGAAGTCTCTACAAGAAGTCCTGATGATGCTCCCACCTGTAAGCAGAGAGAGTAGAAGCTGTTCTAGTCTCTAAATCATATTCTAAAGGAGATCAGGTGCAGCCATGATGCTTTTTTTCTCAGTTCCCTGCTGTGAAATTACATTAAAAGAAACTAAAAATACACTTTCTTTTACTACTTTTTATGTAAACAGGTGCTGTACTTACTACAGGGATGTTATTTACCTGTCAGGCTAAAGATAAGGTTGGTAATAGGAAGTCCTGAACATATTACTTCTACTTTTAGGGGCTCCAAACTTTAGTGTGACAATTAGCATGATTAGGATTTACAAGCTGAAAACTAAAATTTTGATTTTTTTTTAAGAGACTTTTTAAAAAAAGACATCTAATTACTACATAATGAAATGAAAGTACTGGCAATCTCACTGGTTATTTGTATTTAGAACTAGAATAGAGAGCATATTAAAAAGGAATACTGGGAGAAACTGTCCTGTCCTTTCATAGTTTCTTCAGATATTGGCAGTCTAAAAAAAGCCTATTTTTCCCCAGTTAGATAATTAGAGCAATTCAGACATTTGCATTCAGAAAAGCAGTCACTTTCAAATGTGTTCTACAAAGCCATTTTCTGAAAAGAGCCATTTCCAAATCATGCTGTTCTTCTAAGTGCGCTAAAGCATAAAGTGTAATTAGACTTATTGCCTTAGAATTTAGTGGGAAACGTTTAAAAAAAATTTAGCCCTCCTTAAACCATGACTCATCGGCTGGCTGAGGGCTTGAAGAGCCACAGCACAGTGCTCTATCCCTTTGTTAGGAGGGATGCTGGTACAAGAGCTTGCCCTTACAAAAAAAAAACCCAAAACACATTTTGCTGGTGGTATTCCTGTCTGTCTGCAGAGAGGTGCTGAGAATCTGTTCCTGTCTCTGCTCCTAGGATCCCATTCCCATAACAAAAAGGACCACCAGAAGAAAAGTCTGGCTCTCCTCACGTTCTTTGCCACAGGAGGCAGTGCTGGGAAACTCAAAAGAGACCTTTCTGTTTTATCTGTTGTGGGGAGGACCAGCTGGAAATGTCCCTTCAGCCCAGCACTGAAGGGAGACACCTACGGATCTGCTCCGTGCCTCATGGAGCAGCTGGCATTTGCTTGATATGTAAAAGAGCAAAGGGATGCACCATCCTCAGGGAAAGTCACATCTTTAGACAATTTGGTAGCCTTTGAATGTATGTGAACTTCTGATTTCTCATTTCCAAAGGATTGTAATTTTAATGTAATTAGGCAACCTGGAGAGCCAAAAAAAACCTTCATGTTAGGTATGTAGTGACTGTAGCAACTCCTTCATCTGCAAAAGTACTAAAACTTCTAAGAGAAAATGGTATAAAAGGGATTTTTCTTCTGGCCTTTTTATTTTTTCCTCTTATTATTTTCAGACTGGGGGAAAATACATTTTGGCACATTTGTCTTGGAAATGTCTGTATTACATGAGCTAAAACCCAAAAAGGTAACAGCCAATTGCAATAAACACATAAATGAGGGAATTCAAGTCCAAACAGCTTAAGATTCACAAAATTGTAATTAGCAGAAATCAAGGTTTATAACAGAAAAATGTTAGTCAGTCTGAACTGTATGCAAATAGCCCTTTTTTTGCTTACTCATATACATGAAAATTTTAAAACACAGCTTGCCCCCACTTCCAATAAAGTGTTAGTGGATGCATTCAATGTGCAATGTGGGAGTCATGACTTCAAGAGGAACTCTAATTTTCACTTGTGTGGTTCAGTGTAGTCTCTAGAGAATCCCTCACACTCAGCTCTTATCAGAGTCAAAGCAGTTCTGCCAGCCAGGGTAAAATCACGTGGAACATCGTTGGGCCATGTATCAGAGGGCGAGCTGTTTAATACCAGCCTCCTCTCACCTGCATCCTAGAGTCATGGCAATGTGACAATATAAATACTGAAGAAGGCAAAAGCATGTTCCATGTGTTTCATTCAGGAATGCCTGAAGACCCCACTTTTCTCTGAGGCATTTTCTAACCTTGGTGCAACTTTCTGTTCAGGTTCAATTCACTGGAGTGCTGAAATACATCAACCACGAAGGAGAGCCACTGAAGCATCACACAGAAGTAAGACAAAATGGTGAGCTGGAGAGGAGTTACAAGCAAGATTTATAACAACCCCTCAGTGTTTGGGAGGTTTAGGCAAGGTGTGCATGTGCCTTTCCAAGAACTGGGCCTGGTTTATTTATGGCAGAAATAATGTATACTCAGAGAATGCCTAAAGATGGCTTACACTTAAGTAATGAAGGAGAATATTTTGTAATGACATCTTAATTTTCTCAAAACAGGAATGTTGTTTAACACTTTCATAAGGTGGAACACTCACTAACTGACTGGTTAAATTTTGTCTCAAAGATAGATGATCCTCATGTTGGTCTTTATCTCTGACAAAATGCTTCTTGCACCATTAAAGTTAAGTTCTGCTGAATGCTTATTTATTTAACACAATCTGTGAGCGTTTTCTGTAGCTGGCTGAGCGTAGTTTTAATAGTGTTTTACCAGACAGTATAAATGGAGGCTGCAGGATATATAGAAGGGAAGCATGCTGTGGAAACATAATGAAGTCTACATGTGCATTCAGTATCTCCATTCTATTCAGCAGTTAGCTTTATTATCTGTATTATCAGAGCCTGTATTTTGGTGTTATTTCTCATCCAAAACATTATCCATTTTTTAAAGTGTTCTGCTGTTCAGTGAGTAATTTGGATTGACTCTACAGCATAAGACAAGTTACCAGCTGCTGCTGGCAACTGATTGTATTCTTATTTATTATGGTCTTAATGCATGCAATAATGCACTAATCACAGTATTACTTTAGCTTTTGAATCAGTCTAATAAGCTTAATGCCATTGAGGGTTTTGCCTCTTGTCAGATCAAATTTTACAGGTTATTGTACTGAAAGTATCAGAGTTTCTGAAGCAGAGAAAATTTTATTGGTGAAATTCTGATTTTATTGCAGTCAGCTGGAGTTTTCCCCAAAGCTTAGATGACAGTCAGCTTTCTAGAAGCTTTCTCATTTTTGAGAAAGAAAAAGAAAGAAAAGTGTGCCAGCCATTTATTTGCAATCCTCTCTGTAACCCTGAAATAACATTAAACATTAGATAGAGTAGCTGGCTGCATGATAACATTAGATAAAGATGATCTCCAGCCTGTAACACATGCCTTAAGGAAACATATGATGTTCTTGAGACAAAGACAAGTCTGATGAAGGATCTAATTACTCCTTATATCACAGTGGGCAGTTACAAAGTGGATGGAACATTTCTTGTTAATGGCAAGTGAAAAAGAACCAAGGAAATACCCTGGAGATATGATGTGAGGCTTTGCACTTTTCTCTGCTTGATAGCTGGCCCTTTCTAGCCCCAGGAGCATGCCAGGCTGATCCCTTGCACAGCCAGGACTGATGACTCAGCTTGTTTATTCCATGGCAGCAAGGTTTTCCAAAGACAGGCCAGTGCCAGCGCTGACCGTCTCTATTTCAGACACTGGCAGAGTTTGAGACCCTTTCTCCAAAAAGCTACTCCAAATGCAAAGAGTGTTGGCAGCCTCAATCCCAGGTCTTTTCTGAGCAGTGACTTTTCCATGGCTGGTGGCAGGGCTGCCAGGCAGCAGGAGTAAGGCAGTGAATGTTCTGTGCAGCGACCCCTCCTGAGGAGACAGCGTGCGCCACTCTGCAGCTCTCGTGTGCCTTCTCTGACCAGCCTGTGAAGGACCTGTCTTGGGGTGGGGTGGCCTTGTGTGGCACAGCTGGAGTTACTGCTTCAGCACCCTTGTGTTGATCCCAGAGAACCCTCTGCCCAGCATTGCAAAGGTGAAGCATGCTCCCAGCCTGCCTGTGACTGTGTAGCCTCCCCACACACATCCTGCACCATCCAGGTCTTGCTCCTCCCTGTGATTCAGAGGTTTCCCTCTTTGCAGTCACTGTCTGCAGGTGTGATGAGCCTCTATGTGAGCAGTACCTGCTGTCCATGTTAAAGAGTCTTTGGAAAAATGAGTTGCCTGTGGGATGGAAGTACCCTGGGGGCATGAGATGATGTGAATGTCACATTATCTTTGTGGTATGTACCAGAGAATAGATCTGCTTTAGCATTAAATATTCAAAGGTGAGAATCAAGATCAGAGTCCAATGGCTTGAGACACCCCAGAAGGCACCACCAAGGCCAAGCAGCCCCAGCATTTCAGCAGAGCACACTCACCAGGCTTGTGAGCATCCTTTGAGACCAAACATGCTGCTGCTGCTTGGGGAATTCAGCCTTATATGTATCATGTGGCATGACAAAAGCTTGAGGGAGCAGAAAGGTGTTGCAATTTCTTGCCTTCCTCTTTGAGCACTTAAGCCCGTTGTTTATAGGTACCATTGACATGCCCCAAATGATGTGTGAGTCTCTGTAAACCTGTACCTCACCCAGCCATCCACATTTCTGCCGTGTCCTGGCACAAACGCCTTAGGGCAGAAACTGTTATGCAACTAATGGGCTGCTTGGTGGCCTTGACATGCCTGAGGGAGAATTCCCAAAGGCTGCTTCTCCTCCATAATCTGTCAGTGCATCTTATCACTCTGACATGTAAGAGATGATGCCACACAGAGTGAAGCTGGCATGTTTCAGTATCGTATGGCTGGATGTCAGGAACTCCTGTGTGAACAGAGTCAGATCCCTTCTGTAGCAGGAGGTGAGGCAAGCTCAAAACTGAAAAAAGGGGTAAAATAAACCCACAACAGCCAGTGACTTTGTAATTAACCCCACTGTTCAAATATTCAAGTCAGATTCCTACTCTGAACCCCTTGAATGTTTCAGTTGTAGCATTCCATTTTCATGCTGCTTTATGTGCTTCAATCCTTTTAAGATAAAATAGCTTGCAATGCATGTTTTATTATGGTACATGTTTTCTTTTCACACTTCATTATATATTTCTGTTTCCATATTCCATTTTGCATCTCAGCTACTGTATCTCCTTCGGCAATTCTCATGCCATGCCACATTAGCATTTCGGTTCTTGCTTTTGCTTGTCATTATGAATGATTGTTATCACAAATCATTTTATTTCTGATTTCACATCTCATTACTCATTTTCCAGACCCTCACTGTGGATTTCAGTGCTCACATTACAATAAATACTGGAGGGTTTGCTTCCCATCAAACATTGATTTTTCACAACTTGTTACGGATTTTTCTTTCTGAATTTCTTCGTGGACTTAATCTTTCTTAATTCGTTCTGCATTTTTCCTACTGAATCACAGGATTCACTACTTAATTTTGAACCTTATTTGACTTTTTCTCTTTGATCTTTAAGGTGCATTTCTGGTCTTGCCTATCATTACTCTCTCTGATTTTGTATTTCTTGACTTACTAAAATTTTTCAACTTATTATGTATTCCTGACACCAAATCCTGTTATGAGTTTTCCTTTTCACATCTCATTACCCACTTTTTTGATTTTGGATCTCCATATGAATGCTTTTTTGCATCTCGTTTCCAGTTTCGATTTTTGATGTGCATGTTCATTTTTATTTCACTGTGCTTGGTTTTGTTTCAGTGTCTCATTATGTGCTTTTAGATCTAATTAGGAATTTCATGTATCATTGCTTATTAGCCAATTTCCTTTTTGCTGCCCATTACAGACTATGCATTGCATTCTGAGTGTGAGCTTTCAGATTTCCCTGTGCATTTTCATTTCCTCATGTTCTTTAGTTAACTTTTTACATCGTATGAGAAATTTTATATATTCCTACTAGCATCCTACTATGATTTTTCAAGACTAATTTTTTTGCTTCTGTGTAAAAGTCTTTCTTTTGCACCTCAATAAATACATTCTTTTAATATTTCATTAGCATTTGAATGATATCATATTGCAAATTTCATTTTTGTGTCTCATACTAGATTTTCATTGATAGAATGCATAATGAACTTCTTCCATCTTTGTATTTTTTTGAAACTTGAAGATGGGGGTGGTGCCTTTTAGCACACATTTTCATATCTGCAAATCCTCCCATGTTTTCTTTTCACATTGTGCGCTTTTCCTGTGTTTTCTTTTTCAGAGCTATTTCTGCAAATTCCCTAATGCCTGCAGCTTCACAGCTTGATTTATTTCTAGTGATGTTTCATATTTTGTAGGTCATGACACATTTCAGATTTTGAATATGTTAAGCTTTTTTTCTTTATTTATTTACAAATTTCTATTTTTGCATTTTTTTATGAATTTCACCTTTCAGAATAAATTTTTCTTTTATGTCTCTCACCAAATGTAATTTTTCTTAGAATTTTTTATGAATGAATCACCTGCTTTGATTTTTTAACATACGTTCTTCGGTGTGAAACATTACCCATTTTAGATTTTTGTGTCTCCTCTTTTAATGTTCATGACTATTCTGCATTTCATTCTGCAGCTTCATTATTCACATCTTGTTCACCATTTGTCTTTAAAATGCTGTTACACATTTCTGTTTTACAAGTCCCTATGCATTGCTCATATTACGTTTTTCTACTTGTGAGTACTTGTTTGTGTTTTGAGAAGTTTCATGTGCACCAGGTGTGATTTTTTCCTATCTCATAATCCATTCCTCTATTGTCTTGTTATGTTTTTTCAGGTTTTCCTTTTTTAATCTATGTTCTTACTGCATGTTGGGTTTTATACAGTTTATTAAGTCTCAAATTGCACATCTCATCATATTTTTATAGTCACCTCTCATTGAAGCATTTCACTTTTTTGATTCAGTATGTATTTTCACCTCTAACACAGGCTCTTTAAAGATATGTTAAGCTCTGTAGCTCAACATTTATTTTAACTTTCTTATCACATAGACTTGTATTCCCCTGCATGTATTCTCGAATCTCTCATTTCCCCCTTGCCATTATGTTACATCATTTAATTTTTACTTTCAAAGAACAAGGGCCTTCTTTATATCACATTACAGCTTTCCATTTCTACCTCTTCTTTAGTCTTTTATTTGTCACCTCACTTTAACCATTCTTTTCCCCAGGATGTTTTATTTCCTTTTTTATATACATTATGTGCCTTTTTATTTAAATTCTCTTCTGTTTACATATTTTTTATTACATGTCAGTGTGCAACATTTTCTGCATTTTTCCTCTGCTTATATGCTTGCATTTTGTCATGATTTTTCCATTTCATCATGACTTCTCCTCCTCATCTCTGACTTTTAAAGGTTTTACTTTTCACTGTTACCTATGCATCCATTTTTGCATATCACCTTTCATTCTAAATCTTGTTGGTTTTGGTTCTTATTGATTGTGCTCCTTTCTGCAGCACAGTAGGAGGTTTTTTTTGGTATAATTCATATACTCCTCCTTTTTCACGAACTTGCCTGCATCTCATCATGTCTCTCTTTCTGCCCCTCATTATGCAGGTATTTTCACACACCACCACAGATCTGGCATTCACATCTCATAATTTGCTTTCATGCCCTCTCTCTCAAAATGATTTTGAGTAGCTGATCACTCAGAGTTATTTATTTTGCCTTTGTGTACACCTACTTAATGCTGAAAACAAAGTTTACTTCTTCACACAGTTTACCTGGTCCTTCTCTTTTTCTAGTTGCTACTTGCATATGCAAAACCAATTAAACTGATACTTCCTTCTTTTCTTTCTACTGCCTAAGTGCCTTTGGTTCACAAAAAAAGCCAAGAGGCAAAACAACAGAAAACAGAGATGTCAGCACAGATCATACATTGCAGACACTATGGGAATAGAGAAAGTTGAGGATGAACATCTGCTAAAAATTGTACTTAGGAAACTTTGGTCAGGTTTTTTCATTAAAATCATACACGTTTTGAAACGTTGATTGCATTAGGAAGCACTTGCTGCTTTCAGAATCAGATTTACTTTATGAAAAGCAGAACAGGCAGTCTCTCTGCCCTCTCCAGCTTATCTTGAGGGATAGGAAAAAAAAGGTAGAGGAAATCTGGTTCTCCAGCTTGCTCATAACACAGATGAGATGCTCAATAACACAGATGAGGAGAATGGTGGGGGAGGTTATGTAGCTGCTGGCCCTGATTAACTGAGCTCCATCTGAAGAACCACAGAAAAGCTGTGTGGAGGACACCTCTGGAGGGCTCCAGTTCCAATCCCATCAGAAGAGTGGGTGCTGTCCCACCTCCTGGCTCTGATCAGCCCCACCTGAGGCCTCCTCTCCACTGCCCAAGGCCCTAGAACCCCAGCTCAAGCTGAGCTTGCTCCTCAACTTCCTCCTCTTGAGCAGAACAAAAGATGGTTGTGCCAGTCGAGGTTTTACCAAACTCCAGCTTGAGAGCCTCCAACTCTGCATCCTGCCTGGTCCTGCAGGCACGAAGTGGCAGCAGAGTTCCACTCCTGGACTACTGAGTTTGGCAAGTCCTGATGGCCATACCCCTTGGTCAGTGTGCTCTACAGATCTGCTGAAGATGGGCTCTGCCACCACCCAGGCCACAGATGGCAATGTAGGACCACAGGGGAACAGGTACAAATCTCTGCTTCATTCACTGCCATCTTCCAGCTGGAGCTACTGAGCCTTTTAATCCAGAGTTTTAACAGTCTTACCCATTACATTCAGCTTTCAAATGAGAATGCTGTTGGAGGAAGTACTTCAAGCCAAGGCACATTGCATCCACCTCTCTTCTAAGGTTGTGTGCCCTTTTCCACTTCCTTTTTCTTCTGTCTCCAAGAGGCATCTCAGGAAAGAAAACCTCACTCTCTGATTCTAGACCTACCTCTCTGATCCCTAAACCTTTCCTATGGTGGAAATTCCAGCTATGTTCATATTAAATGCTTATCACATTAATCATTATTTCCATGCCTGGCATGAGCTGCTACAAGCTGTAAGTGGTGAGAGACATTCATGGTCTCCTGTATGAGCTGTGTGGGGTTAGAAGTTTGGAAAGGAGTTGATACTCTGTTCTGGCAGCTAGGAACTTGGCAGCATTGTAGCAGAAACATGTTAGAGGGAAATTAGTTCCCTTGAATCCACAATAATTTGATCCCATCCCAGTGAAACTGTTTGATCAAGGACTGTGGGTTTTTACAAGTTTCTATGTTATCAGTGCTGCTAGTTGTCTAAATTTTGTTTTAAAGTGCATTTAACTGAAAAGCTATATTTACAGGAGAGAAAACAAAAGATGTAATTCCAAATAAACTTGCCTGTTGAAGATAAATTATATTTGAAGCTGAAAAGGGAAAGAAGTAGGAAGCAAGTGAACTTAAATTTATCAGTAAAATGAAGCTTTTATTTTGGTTTCAGTTGTGAGAGAGCTAACTCAGCACAGGACTGATATTCTTGCTTCCTTTCATGGGCATGTAGATGAAACACGTGTGTGTAAAAATTATAAACCAATGTAAATACAATACAACAAAGACTTTTGGCTCAGGATAAAAGTGGGTCCAAGACCTACCCAACATTCATCCTTTTTTGTCTTTTTAGCATTTCTGAAATTCTTGTTAGAGAAGATGATAGGTCTGTGAATATTCCTTTGTATCTGCCCTTAATTCCTGCTTTTCTGAGTGCTTTAGGCCAACCCATTACTTCTTTACATACCACTGTTAAAATGAAAACCTAGAATCCCCAATTATAGCAATTTAAAGGGATGTGAATAAATGAGATTATAAGGGAAATTTTTGTTCTTGAATGCTTCCTATATCAATATTATCTTTCCCTAATGACAGTTCATTTAGTTTCAGACCGTGCTAGGAAATGTGTGTTTGTCTGGACAGCAGTTTCCTGTGAATCTGGAAGGCACTTGCTTGCTGCTGTGCATAATTTATTTCCTGGCTGGCACTTGTAGCACTATGTGTAACCTGAATATGGCTGCATTCACATTTGCTCTGAGTGAAGGTAAGCAAGAAAAATGACAATAACTTTGTTTAACCTCTGACCTCTTTCAAAAGGGCTCAGAAAATCAACATCCTTTTTGTCATGTGTTCCTTTTGCAGTTTCTTGTAGGCCATTAAAAAAATGAGCTGTGTGAAGAACATGTGGAACTTGCAGTTCCATTGTAGCTTCCACTACATCTAAAATGAGTATTATTTTCCATTTTCATTCACAGTCTGTTAGAAAAAGGATGCCTCCATTTGCTATCTCACAGATAGTCATGAGAAAGGCAACCAAGAGATTCTTTGACTGAAGATTCAAATTCTGCATACAGCACAGTCTGGATTCTGCTGTTGAGTGCTGGCTTAATATTCACTGATGGCCAAATGTTTAGGCCAGCTGATGACTTTTACATATGTATAAAAAAACAAAAGGGAGTATTTCAGAGGCTCAAGGTCAGCCTAAGGTGGCATAGCTTGGGATCAGTGCCTGGAATCAGTGCACTGTGCTGGGCTATTACCCAGGGTAAATATATTTGGGAAACATTAGGTCAGTATCCAAGACTGGAGATCTGAAAATCCAGCTGCATCCCCTGTGGATGTAAAAGACCAACATCAAACAAGCAAATCCAAAAATAAAATATTGCATTTTGTTAGAAGTATGATGGTCTAAACACATTATTAGTATGAGGCCTATAGGAAGCAATAACTTATTAAACTATGTGGTATGGTACCATGAGGAGAAAAGTAGACAAGTTTTGAGTGGACAATCCCTTCCCCAGGACATAGGAATTAAGATTAACTCCTCTGAGATGAGTTACTTATCAGTAAGTTACCACTTATCAGTGAATTAATTTTACAGGGAAAGGTGTCTGGAATATTTGGAGCTGACAGGATTCTAGTGCCAGGGGGGAAAGAAAGAGGGAGAGAGAAGTTTCGTATTCTGTGGAGCACAAAATGTTTGGAGGGTGAGGAAGTAGGTTATAATGTGCCATAAAAAGAGTCTTTATTGAGTCCATGGCTCCAAGCTGTCTGTCACTCCTTGGAAGGAAGAATTTGCAGCAAACATACATATGCCAGGTCGGTGCTCTGAGGTGGCTGAAAAGCAAATGAGCCCTTATGGAGCAAATAAGAGGGCAGGCTCAGTCCTCCAGCTGGTCTTAGGCAGGAGAAGCACTAGAATCAGCACCAAGATGTATTTCAGGTTTGGCCCTACATGGCCATCTTTGTATTGATGATTCTGTCACATCACGGTGCTAATGTTGTTCTGTTGACAAACTTTTGTTTGGTTGCAACAGATTTCTTGCAGTCTGAATCCTTTTGCTGTATTTTATAGAGTGGAAATGTGCTGAATTTAGCAAGTTTGGGAGGCTTCTTAGAGGTTAGTAGGAAGGTTTCCTAAATGCTCCAGGGAATTGCTTTTGTATTCAAAAATGTATGCTATGTTTCAAGCTGTGTCCCTTGGACTGGTGGTCAGTAATCCCAGGACTGAGGGGCCAGGACTGAGCAAAAGCCTTTGGTCCAACCCTGATCACAGGCACCACATCATAGGTGTGCATCCACCATGCAGCAATAAAGTGCCCAGCACGTGGCAATCACATGCCCATCATGTGCCAGGCACCTGCCAGTCAGATGCCCATCAAGTGCCTGGGTGTCTGTTTCATCTTAAACTAAAGCTGTCCTCTTGGGAGAGGTGGCCTTTCTACAGTGTCACTCCACTGGCATTTGTGGAGTGACACAGTGGAGGAGGTGGGGCAGGGATGCAAATGAGACACTGGGGTTGAATTGATAACTCAGGGAAAATAGGCTGATAGAGAGCTTTAAGTAAGAGGTTAATGGGTATTTTAAAAACCTCTTGTGGTTTCTAAATGTTGAACTCAAGTATCTATATGTTCTTCTACCTCCATTTATCTCCATTTAAAAAAGGTTTTTAGAGTTCTTTACTTCATCCAGTCAGTCAATTGCTCTTGTCTTTATAGATAATGTTCTTTTAAGTATGTTATAGAACTTTCCTGAGTGCTTCAAGGTACAGAGTAAAACCAGAGTAATTTAATCTGAATGAAGCCTTTGGATACCACCTAGGCTGACCTCCTGCTCCAAGCAGGGCTAACTTCAAAGCTGGATGTGGGATACTCCTTAAAATACCTTCTGCAATTTGTTAAGACATTAAGAGCAGCTCACTTTAATTTCTTGCTTCTGGGCACTCTGTGCTGTTTGAATGCAAAGTGGTATTCTAGTGATAAATTCTGCATCCATATGCCAAAAAAACCCCAAACCCAACTGCCTTGCCTGCTCTTTGTCAGTTTGTGACAGCAGTTTGACTGTTTTATTTTGCATCCAGAGGCCCACCTTTCAGCTGCTGCTGTGTGAAGAAATTCCTGGTTAATCCAAGTGTGGATGGGGAGGTAGCCTTTCAGGATAGAGTGACATGCAGCCACTGAGTATTGCCATTGCCTACTGAGCTGAACTCTTGCTAGGGAAGATGGTTAGGAGGATGGAGCATGTCCTGTGTGGAGAGGCTGAGGGAGCTGGGTTTATAAGTCTGGAGAAAAGAAGTTTGGAGGGTGAGGGGGAAATCTCACTGGGGTCTTCCTTTACCTTAAGGAATGGCTGGGAAGATGGAACCAGATTCCTGAGAAATATCCATCCTTAAAGATTTTGGAGATGTGAAACAACATAGAGGTTAGCTCTGTGTCAATATTCTGTTTACATTAAAGAATTATTTGGACTGTTCTGTGACTGTTGCCTTCATGGACTGAATAAATATAAACAAACTGGTTTTTCTTAGCAAAATTTACTATCTTTTGCCTATTGTTACTTTTCCCTAAAAAGAAAAGATGTAAATAACTAAATGTTCTCACCTGTGGGCTATGGAAGCTGTCTCTTCTACCTTGTGTTCTTATCCCAGCCAAGTTTCTGCAAGGAGAAATAAAATTTTAATAGTCCACTTTTCAAATTATATAAGATCAGAGTTACCTGCTATAGAAATACACATTCTGTGCTGGCTGAAGTATGAGCTGCCTGTTGACTAGATTTGCAGCTATTGTGAATCATGACAAATGACATAGAATAAGTGCCCATAAAAATTTAAGAAATTCAGAACCCAACCTATTAATTTTCACTAATTATACTCTGTTGGACTGAGACACAAACCCCAGGATTGATTAATACTAAAGTTTTGAACGGAGCCTTTCCTGTGCCTGAAGAACACTCCAGTTTCATGCAGCACATTTTCAGGTAGTGTTCAACACCCTCTTTAAAGTCACAAAAGTAAATTACCCCCCTCCGTGACCTCTTGTTATCTTCAGAAGTCTAATCTGGAATTTCTTGACTCCTGTAAGATTTGATGTGACTGACACATCTCTCGAGGAGGAGTATTTTGCCCTCCAGTTCAATAAAGGGTACTGTGATCCAAGAGATCTTGACCACAAACAATTTTTGAGACCCAATGATGTTTTCCTTCTCAGATCTTTCCCAAGCCCTGAGAAAACTATGCTTTCCTCCAACCTGAAAACTGAAGAAAGACCACATTTGAAGCAAGACGAGGCGTTACTCCTGAGTGTAGGCCAGTGCTGCTTGTCCAGCAGATCCAGCCAGCAGTTTCAAGGCAGGTGGCAAGACAATTCTGAGGTCAAAGCAGGCAATTAGGCACAAGGATGGTGCTCCTGGCCAGGCACAGGGACTGTGTTCATGGCCAGGCACAGAGGTGTGCCATGATGTGGCCAGAGACAAGGGAACCTGCAGCACAGATCCGACTAACGGGGACTAACGGCACAGGATGAGCCTTGGAAAGGTCCAGAATCATGAGCAGAATGGGAGGATGGAGACCACTGGTGAGAGGTTGACCAAGGCCTCTTAGTGCCCTCAGTGGCCTGACACATCTTGGAACTCTCAAGGGCTGTCACTGACATTGCACAAAGAGAAGAAAATGAGATTTTGGGCCATGATGCTGACTTTCTCCGAGTTCATCATCAGCTTTAGAACTTCTTCAGATGTATCCCACTGTCATCCTCCATCTTTCAGTGTGCAGTGTAGCTGGAGATAATTTAAGCAATTGCCTTCATTATCTGCTTTTTCTCCTTGTTTTTCTATGTTCCATTCTCTCTAATAAAAACCCAAATATGTTTTATTCATATATTATTGTCCTAAATTTATCACAACACTATGAACGTGCACAACACATTGCTATTGTATCTTCACAGTATCCCTGAGGGGAAGGAAATTCTCACAGAATCAGAGAAATTGTACAATTCGTTTTGTTTAAAGCTGCAAGTACTTGGTACAGTCACAAATCAGAAAAATAAATTTAAATCAGGCAATACAGCCTCAGTTAGGGAATCAAAGGATAGAGGAACATAAATGAGTTATTACTTTCAGGTAACTTCATTTACTAATTTAACAAGCATCCTTACAGGAACACTGAAGAGGCAAGACTAAGCCTACTAATCAGCACTTAATTTCCTTAATCAGGAGACCAGTGTGGTCTCACGTGGCCCCGTGCCTTGATGACACCACGGCTTCAAACTCTGGCAGTTCTACTGTCTCTGTTATACTGTTCTGTCTTATCCACCAGGCAAGTACATCTAGTGAGCTGAATTGGATATGGAAGAGAAAAAGAAGAGGATTTTTGCACTGAATATAAATGTTCATGCTTCTGAACTTTGTGTGTGAATCTACTGCTCTGTTTGTGTGACATTTGGAAGCCTTTCATCTGTTTTTAAAGAGCACAGATCCCATGAGAGAAGGGACAGTCACAAAGCCCATCACAAGCAGATCTCTTGCACACCTATGTGTCACTAAAGATAATGGAAAGACAAACACCAACAGCTGCTGTTATCTTCTACTTAAATCAGCCCTGATTTCACAGATGTTTGTTGACAGCAGAGGAATGATAAAACTTCAGAGTTGTAGGCACCATTAGACTTTCCAGAGTGGAAAGATGCATTATTTGCCACAGGCTGTCATCTCATCACAGTCTTTTTCCAGTCAGTGCTCCCTTCTTGTATACCTTTTTCTGTCTTAGCTCCCCAAGGGAAGCAAACAAGAAGGATCATTGCATTTTGGGGCTTAGGGAAGACATTATGTTTGAGAGACAACGATCTTCATCAGGCCCTGACAGCCATACTGGGTCTTTGGCTTGGTGCATCCATATGTTTGCAGGAGGGACTGCTGCACAGCCCCAAGTACATAGCAGTGGAGGGCAGAGGCTGGAAGGCTCTGGATGTGCACTGCTACTGGGTAAAGCTCACAGATATGTTTACTGAGGTGTGCTCTGGTGGGCATAAAGATAGAGCATTATGGAGAAAGAAATGTCACAACAGGATGAAGAGTTTTGTTTGCTACACTAGGTATAAGGAGACGTGGTACTGGGTGGGAATGAACTTCTACACAGATAGAATCATGCCATGGCCCTGTCTGATGCTGTGGAAAAGTAGGAGTTCCACCACCTGAAGAAGCATAAAGTTTATTTTCTAACTTGTATTTCTCTACCTACTCCTGTTGTGTTTTTTTCTTTTTAAAATTATTATTAGAACAGTTTTGTTACACTATTTTCTGCTGTGCCTCTCCTACTGAGATCCAGAAAGAACACGGCACCCCTCCCAGAGCACAGCAACTGTGCAGCTGAGTGAGGAGGAGGGGAGTTAGCAGCTCCTTTTTGAAACATAAAAATAGTTCATACTGTTTACATTAAGAACTTTGATGGGGCATGTCATTTAAGGCTTTGAGGGGTAGAGTGCCTCCTGTGATATGGAGTTGTTAAACTGTACAGTGAAGGAATAGTGAGAAACATATGTGTTGTCATGCCACTCCCCCGTGACACTTTGCATCTTTTTGCATACTGAAGGGGAATAGCTCCAAAACATTATGGGAAGGTTGCATCATACTTCATGGAGAAAGCATTTCAGCATTAGCACCTAAGCTTAGCATTGTGTGCAGCTCTTTAAATAATCACAAAAACAAAGTAAGTTCAAAACATTTTTGCTGCACTACTGCCTGCCTGCCTGTTTTATTCTTCCTGTCACTTAGAAAGACCTTTCAGGATGGATAACCTGATTTTGTACTGGTAGAACATTAAGTTTTACTATTAAGTTGAACTCCTGTGAATACAAAGCAAGTCAGACATTTCACTGCAATCCTTTGTTCTGTTACCAGGGGTATCACGAGTGGAGTTCATTAAATACCTCTTTCAGTTCCAGTGAAGACTATCTTCACCTTCTCATCTGGAGAGAATACTACATTTCTCAGCCTGATAGATACAACAAACAGAATAAACAGCCCAGGGAGACTGAATTATCATTAAAGGAACTTTCTCTCTCTTTACCTCTCTCTATTTTTTGCCTAGATTCTCTGTTTTTCTCCCCTGATAAGAACCTTACTTTTGATGCAGCAGTAAGTTGTTTTCATATTGAGCTGTCATCATTGAGGAGATTGGATGATACAATATATTGGCATTTCCAAGTCTTAGCTGATTGTTCTCAGTATTTTCTATTCAGACTGTGCTTTCAGATTAACCAAGAAAAATGGAAATATTCTCAGGAATTTAACTTCTCTTTTAGTTCCTCATCAATAAAGAGGAGAAATAAATCAAGGAGGTAAAAAGTCTTAGATAAACTCTTCCTAGGTGAAGGTGAACTTGTGTTCCCCAGTGAAGCCATATATCTTGTTCTGTAAATTCCTACCTGAACTGAGTTCAGCAGGGTTGAGGACTCTTACACCAGGGACAGAAGATTATATTCTTTAGAGAAGCTGGATGTCTTTTTGTTTGGACAAGCTCACACATTTTCATGATACGTTTTGTTCAGACATTTGGATAGTCGAGTACTATGCATACAAATATATGTTGCAAATTATTTTATCCCCTTAAGAAAATACTATCAGAATGCAAAGCAGAAGGGGTAATTTTGTCAGCTTCCTATGTGGTAGACTTTGGTGCAATGATGATTCTGAATGAGGGATTCACTCAGAGATTTGCAAGACCTGTAGGAAGATAACAGGTACAGGGAGATGAGAGATTTTAATGAAAAAGAAATAAGTAGGGGTTATTTTAATAATTCTTTGCATTACATTTATTTCCCTAAGCAAAAATATCATTAATAGAACAACTCTTACCTGTGAAATCATAATTAGTAAAACTAGTAGGGACTCCTATTTTCAAGATATTTCAAGAGTAGTACATTTTTTAATATTTGTTTTCACTCTGCATGAATGATCCAGTCCTGTTTCACCCAAAGGGGAATTAGAGAAAACAGGGGGCATGAATTTTCACAAACACAACAGAGCAAAGGGAAGAAGCAACACTTGAAAGGAAAATTCTGAATAGATGTAAGGAAGAAATTCTTCAGCACAAGAGCTTTGAGTTACTGAAATACATTGTTTGAGGAGGCTGTGGAATCAGCATCCTTGGAGATGTTCAAAACTCATGTGGATGAGACTCGGAGTAACCTGAATTAGCTTTGAAGACAGTCTTGTTTGGAACTGTGCTTGAGTCAGAAGACTTTCAGGGTTCCTTTGACTCTAAGTGCTTCTATTATCCTATGATCTCAGTTATACCACAAAGGGATAAATAATCATAAAACAACAGGACTAATTACTGGATTTTCTGAGAAAAGGCATGGTACTGCAAGAGTACACAAGGATTAAACAGCAAAATGTGCTGCATCCTGAAAAGAAAGACTGAAAAGGAGTAGGAGAGGGAGCATATTGTGACAATGATGGCTGCTGAGTTCAGAAAAACATGGAAGTATTTCACATGCTGTGGATGAATGCATGGAGTTTTCTTCACTGGGAAGTCACGATGTAAATTATTGAGGTAAAACATTATCTAGAGAGCTGTATAGAAACATTACAACATTTTCCTTTCCATAATGCTAAGCAAAGTACATTCCAGTACTTACATTTTGAGATACAAACTGATTACTTGCAGCACCTTCTGCATTTAAGGCACTAAATATTAGACCAGATGCTTTTAGATATAAAGGTACTTAAATATCTCAGTTCTGCAAATCTCTGTAGTAGTGGAGAGCAGGAAAAGCAGAACACCAAGATAAGCAGGTCAATTGTAAGATCCTGTCAAATTTATTGCTGTCTTTCTTTCTCTTTGCTTGTCTCTGCAGATTAGATGCCTGTAAGCAAGAGTCCTTTGAGACTCATAGGAGAGTTCTCTCCAAGCCCTGTGATAAAGGTGGGTCTTTGCTGGTATTCAAAATTTTTCATCTACACTTGCTTCTTCTACAGTTTTTTCTTCTACACTTACAACAAGAAGAAAAAAATGTTAAAAGATGAAAGTAGCAGTATATAATTTGCAAAGGTGTCTCTGCCTGAAGTACCCTGTGCACTGCTGTGACTTGTTTTTCTGAGCATGGTGTGTGGCTGTTACATCCTGCTGCAACACTGTCGGTGTCTTGGGTTGGCAAAGCCAGCAGGTTTCACATTCTTCTTCCAAGGAGGTGTTTGTTTGGGTCTGCATTTGGAGAATTATAGTAAAGGTGGATAAATATGACTGTAATTTTGCAGTAGACTCAGTGATTCATGGCATCAGAATGTAACATGCAAACTCAGAGACCACAATATTGATCAAAGATAATAAAGCCATAACATTGACAACAGCTGCTCAAATTATTTAAATCTGTGAATGTGTGCTGAGGAAGACTCCTCATCACTTTCCTTTTACATTGATATCATGTATACTCGATCTTCTCATTTCTTGGTTATAATAATTTTACTTAGGAATGATTGGACCACATTCAAAATGAGATATTATAAATGGCTTTGATATTCTGAAAGTCTTTTGGCGCAGAATTTCAAACAATTTCATAAAAACAATATGAAGGCTGCATACAGAACACACTGCAGTGTGTTCTGGAGCCATCTTTCATTGCAGGCATTACCTGATGCAGCAGAAGATCTGGAACCAGGTTTTGGAGCTGCAAGAAACTGCCTTTTACAATGGCACCCCAGGCTCATCTACCCTACTTCTCTCTCATTTCTCCCATGTGGTTTGTTAGTGGGTTTTGAGTTCTTTTTCAGTTGGTTGGGGGGGCTCTCCTCTCCCTCTCCTCCCCAAGCCAGGAATCCAGCCCCAGATTCACCACCTACTACTACAAGCACTCAACTTTTGCCTTGAAGTCTGGAGCCCACCAAGCCTTGCTCACCCACCTGCAGTGTGCTCTGCCTCACCCAGTGCCATGTGCCAGGCCAGGAATGCAGACACCAGACAGGATCAGAGCAACACCACAGGCTGGGACCTCACAAAGCAATGAGTTATGGCACCCTACTGGAAAAAAAGTGTGTTCTCATAGCATTTTCAGAGATGCTTCTCTTTAAATTCCAGATCTTATCTTACCTGACACTGGCTATGTCTGGTCCTAGTTTTAGTCTGAAAGGGACTCACTCAAGTCTTCTTTATGCACAGCAGAAACAACAGCTAAGCAGGTTAGTACTGAGAAGCCTTAGGCACTCTCTCCATGCCCAAGAGCAGAAATCAAAAAAGCATAATAAATCAGCAGAAGCTGAAGCAACGTGACTGTGCCTTGGTTGTTTAGCAGGGGTCTTGAGGGATTCAGGAATGCTTCTCTACTGTAAGTGCTGATGATATGGAAATTCCCTTAAAATGAGTATTTCTGGGGTTATAGCGTTTTGTCAGAAGTCGGTGGGCACAACATTCTCTCCCTTTTTCCTCCAACTTATTCAGAAGTGTCACATTTGAGAGTGATATCTGAAAAAGCTCTTGTGGTGCCAGGAGACATTTTTATTTCCAGTTCTGTGATAACATTTCTGGAAATAAATTCTGCCAACAACAGTAATTAAACAGACCTTCCAACTGTGCCTTAGGCTGCCCTTTCGTGTTTGTTTTCTGCTCAGGCAACAAAACTGGTCATGACAGTAAAATATTCTGCTGGCATATCTTGGAGGCATATGTTCAGCAAAAAGCCTTGCTCAGTTTCTAGATTCCCAGCTCAAATAATTAGCAGCATTTGCGATTAAACCAGAAAGAGCTGAAATTTATAATTCCACTTCAGCTGTTTAAAAAGTGTATATTACAAAGGTCATGTCATACATCCAACCTTACTATAACATTTTCCCAGGGAACACCTTTTTTCTCCCTTTCTGGCAGATCACTGTGGCTGTCTTCACTGGCTGAGACAACATTTTAAAAAAGCTTCTGAGCATCAGGAGTGGGAGCAAGTGCTGTGCCTTTTCTGCACTCTCTCAAGAAATAGACACCTTTTCTTCTCACTGAACTCCCTTGAAAGTATCCCAAATTATGACCAACCTTGCCCTTCTCACCTCAGGTCTTCTCACTGTGCACCTCTTTCTAACAGCTTCCCTTGATTCTCTTAATTTTGCCTGGTAGTGACTCTAAACTTGACTGGAGCAAAGCAGAGAAGCAGACATTCATTAAGATTTTCATTTTTCAACCTCAAACGCCACGGCCTGTATTAGAAACAAATAAGCAAAATTTAAGATAAAAACCACAAACAAATCCCATCACCACCAAAACTAAAACCAAAAGCAACAAAACAAAAAACCCCCAAATCAAACCAATCATGCAAATAAAAAGAAAAACCCAACTCCCAACATATATGTTTTTAATACTGTGTGTGAAGTTTGGATTAAACTATAATGAATCCTATATATAATGACTCCTATATATAGAAAGAAATTTGCAAAATAAAGCTTTAAAAATAAAGTTTTCCACAATTCCTGGTATTACTTCTGAATTCTCCTAATGTGACAGAAAGTAGTATATAGTCCAGCTTTTCAAGTACATCTTTTCACTTCTCTTAAGACCTTTCCAAAGAAATAGGAAACATTATCAGTAGAATAAATGCCATTTGGTCTGCATTTAAAATAATTATCAATACCAGGAGTAGTCCAGAACACTTTTTTTATGCCTTGGAGGAGCACATGCAACAACCAATGTCTTAACTAAAGAGCCCAAAAACAGATTGTGTAGGTTCAGTCTAAAGTTTGAAATTTATCATGTACAGCTGAGAACAAAATTCTGAGAGATGAAGTAATCTCTTCAACATGCTCTAATTGAAGCAGAGCAGGAAAACAAGTTCAAAGCTGAGAGTTTTTAAATAATCAGAAACACAAGGTTATTTGCATAATGTTTGACTGGTTCCTTAAAAATGTAACAGAACAGAATATATAAAAGATGATGCGTGCTGCAAGGTCAGCACTGATAGCAACTGTTTTCTTTAATACATTTAAAGTTATTTAAATCAATTAGCATGACTTAGAACTGACTTACAGAAATAAATAGAGATGCATTTTCAACTTTATACTATGGGGAAAAATAACTAATGAGGTATCTGTGAAATACAGAGGCCTTGTATGGGTGATTTATGTAATGGCTATTAATTTAAAAAAGCAGTTAAAAATAATCTGTAGTTTCAGTCTTTTTTTTCTGTAAGGAAAGATTTTGTTGAAAAAGAGAATAGAAAAATGAGATGGCAGGACTGTAGGAAAATTCAGTGTGGAAGGTAACACAGGAAGTCATCTAGCTGAACCTCCAGCTCAAAGAAGGGTCAGCTGGGGTTTTTTCCAGTTTGACCTTAAAGATCTCCAAAGATGGAAATTGCAAAAGCTTGGGCAATTTCTTTTACTTCAAGACTACCTTTATGGTAAATAAAGTTCTACTTTTAGCTATTTTGAATATCTTTCATTTTAACTTCTGCCCTTTCTTTCTGGGACTCCCATCATACAACACCATGAAAAGCCTGGCTCTATCTTCTTGTTGTCCTCTTCTTCAGAACTTGTGTCAGCTGTCAGTAATTTGTCTCAGTCAGCAACACTTCCCTGTTAGTGAATATCAGATCCTACTGTGCATCACCCTTGTTTGCCACAACAAGCGTTTTAATGAATAAATTATCTTTGACACATACCAAGAATTTCCTTAACTGCTTGCATCCCACCGTGTTGCTACTTTGACAAGGATCTGCAATTTATGGAGTTACTGGATTCATTTAAGAAAGGCTTGTCTGCAAAGCTGTTCTCTAGTCAGCTGTCTCCCAGCATGTATTGGTGCATAAGGTAATTTTCCCTGTGTGCAGAGCTTTCACTACCCTCTCTTAAGGTGCATGGGGTTCCTCTTCACAGATTTCTCCAGCTCCTCAAAGTCCTTTTGAATGGCAGCACAAACAACCAGCTGGTGTATTGGCCACTCTTCACAGGTTTGTTTCTTCTACAAGCTACCTGAGGCTGTGCTGTCCCATTACCCAGGTTATTGCTAAACAGGATTGGATCCATTACCAGGGCCTGGGGCACTCTGCTAGGGAATGGCCTCCAGTAGAGTTTCATGGTCCTGATCACAACCCTTCTGAACCCTGCCACTTCAGCCAGTTTTCAGTACACTTCCCTTTGTATTTAATTAGTCTGTCCATGTTGGGGTGTGTGGTTGGCTGACTGTGCCTCAGTGCCAGGTGCCCACCAAAGCCAATCTATTGCTCCCCTCCTCAGCTGGGCAGGGGAGAGAAAATAAAACAAAATGCTTGTGTGTTGAGATAAGGGCAAGGGAGAGTTCTCTTAGCAGTTGCTGTCACAGGTAAAACTAACTCAGTTTGGGGAAATTAATTGAATGTATTTCCAGTCAAATCTTAAAAACACCTCACCTCCACCCTGCCCTTTTCTCCAGATGCCACTTCTGATTTTCCCTCCCTCCTACCCCTCAGAGGTGCAGGAGAATGAGGTCTGTGATCAGTTCATCATATGTTGTCTCTGCCATTCCTTCCTCCTCAGGGGGAGGACTTCTCCCACTCTTGCTCTGCTCCTGTGTGGGATCCTTCCCATAGGATACAGACATCCATGGACTTTTCCACCATAAGTCGTTCCCATGGACTGCAGATCTTCATGAACTGCTCCAGCATGGGCCTCTTTGCATGGGGTGCAGTCCCTCAGGAAAAGAGGTCTCCAGTGTGGCTCCCCTGCAGGGTCACAAGTCCTGCCAGCAAACCTGCTCCAGCACGGGCTTCTCTCTCCATGAGTCTGTAGGTCCTGCCAGGAGCCTGCTCCAGCATGGCCTTCCTGAGGGGTAGCAGCCTCCCTCAGGCTACCCCTGATCTGGGGTGTCCCCCACGGGCTGCAGTTGGATCTCTTCTCCACCGCAGGCCTCCATGGGCTGTAGGGGGACAATTGCCTCACTGTGGTCTGCACCATGGGCTGCAGGGGAATCTGGAGCACCTCCTCCCCCCTTCTTTCCCACTGGCTTTGGTGTTTGCAGGGAGGTTTCTCTCCTGTGTTCCCACCCTCTCTCTGACTGTAGCTGCACAAGTGTCGTTCCTCCTTCTTGAATGTGTTACCCCGGAGGTGCTGCCACCATCGCTGACTGGCTCAGCCTGGGCCAGTGGCAGGGCTGTCCTGGAGGTGCCTGGCATTGTCTGTTGGACCCAGGGGAAGCTTCTGGGAGCTTCTCCCAGAAGCCACCCCTGCAGCCCCCCTGCTACTAAAACCTGGCCACACAAACCCAATACAGGATATCCTGGGAGGCAGCGCTGGAAGCTTTGCTAAAGACAGGATAAACATCCACTAATCTCCCCACACCCACCAAACTTGTCATCTCATTGGAAAAGGTTGATTAAGCATGACTTTCCCCTCATAAATCCATGCTGAGTGCTCCCAGTCACCTTCTTCTTTTTCATCTGTCTGGAAATGGTTTCTGGAATTAGCTGCTCCATCACTTTCCTGGTGAGACTGACAGATCTGTATCTCCCTGGGCCCTTCTCGTTGCCCTTCTGGATGACTGGTGTGACATTTGCTGTCTTCCAGTCTCAAGAAGCTCCTCTGATCATCACAGCCTTTCAAAGGGAATTGAGAGTGGCCTCACAAGTATGGTATTATCATAACATCAGCTGTTATGAAGTGTGTCATAATAGGAGAGAGCTGTCCCGTGACATACAGGCTCTAGCTTTTCTCTCTCTGTTATTTCCTCTTTGATTATGGGCTTTTTAGACAATATTTTCAATACTTTTTGACATGGTTTTAAGGCCTGGAAATGTATTGTTTTTAAAGAAATGAAATCTAAAATTATCTCAGAACTGTATGCAAATGAACAAAAGGAGTTTTAATCTCACATATCGTGATAGTTTGATGAAACGAGTTCTGACATTGCTACTGCTTCAGAAGTCAAATATAAAACTTCTCATTTACACAAACTGGAAATTAATCTTTAGCACGTTTATAATGTTTTCTCATCATTAAAACATCTGTTATTCAGACATAGTATTTAATGAGTTCACAGTAAAAATTGCATTCTAAATACTTTGAAATGTGATACTTAGACACTGCCTTTTATTCAGATCTTTTTGAATAGTTCAAAAACTAATCATATTTTATTGTGCTAACTGCTCGCTTTGAGCTCATCTAAATGGTAATAAGGGAGAAAATGAATGAAATTTTTTCATTAATTTTTCATGGTTTCCCTAAGTATTGAACCATTTCCCTTAAAACTTTTCTATTGACTTGTGCACTCATTTCTGTGGATCATCACCACCCATGTGTTGAATTAATTATCTTTCCAAAGTAGCTTTCTCTTAGCGGAAAGTCTTAAAATTTCCTGGACTTTTCATATCAGTGAAGAGCAAAGCTGACTTTTAGCCTCCTCTCTGAGATCATCTTCCTGTAAAATCTGCTTTCTCTGATTCCTAAGATAAAACATTTACCATGCCTAATTTTGTACCATGTACCTTGCTAGTTCTAATGCTAGAAAAATGCTTCAGATTTCTAGCATCTCCAGTCCACTTAACTGCTAAAATACCACTTCATTAAATCCTTTGCTGTTTGAGTCAGAACCATGGGAATCTGTGGCAATACCCATTCAATTTTGAAGGCTCTTTTTAAGAAGCAGTCTGAGGTGGTACCTCAGAGATGCAACTGGGCCTTTTCTCACACGAAATAGTGACTAATATACCAGTCTAAAATATCAACAGTGTTAATTATGAAGTATTTGCGATTGCCAAGCTCATCCAGCACCATCTCTAGCAGAACACCTTTCAATAGCTGCCTCCCAATTTAGCAAAATTCCCGACTCTCCTGACTACACAGCATAGCTGTATGTTTTTGCAAATGAAACCATTGCAAACAGTAAAGCATTATGGCCCTCTGGAAGGGGTTTTGCTTGGTGGAAGGGAAAGAGTAGAGGCTGAGGGCAAAACTTCTTTTTGAAAAATCTATTTTTATCAGCTTGCTGAAGAGCCAATTTCAGAACTATGTGAAAGGCTTGCTTCAAAGCTGACCTTTCTGAGATGAGGTGTCATGGATCATAGGGGAGCACAGATGCTTTGCAGTTTCAGCATGGGTTTACAGGAACTACTGGGACTCCTGCAGGAAAGTAAAAGCCAAAAAAAGAGTAAACTGTAGTATATGTGTATATATATATATATATATATCACCTGGATTTAGTGAGGATATCACCAAGTAAGGAGAGATCACTACAGGCTGCAGAAGGAAGAAAACATATCTGTGAAAGCCTCATGTGGATACTGAAATGACAGACACACTTGTATATGAGGTAATGCAACCCAGAGCAGAACCATGTAAAACCATGTTCCTGCAGCTCAGCAAAGTCACTACACAGCATCTGGCTGTTCATGTACCCACATTCAGCTCAGAGCCTGAGGCACCCACAGAGACTTAAGCCACTGTGTTGAGCACCACAAGTTAATAAGTTAAAGATGTATTTATGAAGTGTTGAAGTGAACTTGATCACTTTCTGGTGGGTGACATGCCTATGGTGAAGTGTTAGGCAAAAAAAGAAAAACAATTTCTTTAAATCTTTAAACGAAAATATTCTCGTGGTCTTTCCAGAACCTTTTTATCCTCTGTGGAAGAACATCTTCACAGACTGTTTGTAATTGCACTGAAACCTGGGGGATTTATTAATACAGAAATTGAGTTAGGTACAAAGAGCATATATTTTGGATTCTTTCCTATTCTAGACAATTTGGAACCTGATAGATTATATTAACAATGAAGAATGACAGGAGAAACTATCTTAAATCACTATGGGAATTCAGTTACTAAAATCATGTACCAGTCTTATGAAAATGTGTATAATAATGGGAGCATCCTCTGAGACAATTGCATGTAACTCTGGGGCTATGATTCGTTCCCCATTTAACTTCTTCAAAATATTTGATTTGACTTTGGGGTTCTTTCACGATTCAAATATTTGTGCCTACAGTTCAGGTGATAAATACCATTCCTTCAAAATTTATTTAAATTAAAGGCATTTGGTTAAATGTGAAATATCATTCTAATACAATATTTCAAATGTTTTATGTCATGGCTGTTAACTGATAAAGAAATCGAGGAAACTTGGAGCTATAAAAAGGAAGCAAAGTAGTTTAAAACTACTTTAAAATGAAATTGAAAAATATTAAATATTATTTCCAGTTGGTAGAGAAAACAGTCCTTCCAGGGAACTGACAGGCTTTCTGAATACTTGAAAAAAAACCAAAACTAAACACTGCAGGGAAGTGTGTCTCACAGAACAGACGTGTTGTATAAATTGGGTTAAATCAGACAAATAGGCAAACAGAATCCATACTGTAGATTACAAGGATAAGTAGTGATAAATATCCTAGTTTTCTCTGAACAGTTTAAACAATGTCTAACATTTTGATATTGAAAAGTATTAGGAGCTAGGTACATTTCTAGTGTATCTGCAGTGTATGCTGCTCCTTCATTTTCTGCAGCTAAATTCATTTGGTCTACATTTATACCATTTTCACTGTGTACACAACCTGGTTCTTGGATCAGATGGGATAGAATTTCTCCTAACTATCCTTTTTATCATGTAGAGAGTCCTGGCCAAGACTAAAGAATCCTTTGAGCCATTACAGTAGAGAGTCTCACAAATATATGCTTGTATTGGAAACTATTTTGGAAAAGGGCTGATGCAGCTTGCTGAAAGTGAAGGCATGGCAAAGTTGCAGCTTTTTCCTGTTCAGTGGTTCTGTACCTTCAAACAGGCCGTTTTGAATTCTTGAGTTTAAAGTAGCATTGCTTGGTGCCATGCTGGGAGCTGGCAGTGCTGAACTGCCCAGCAGGCTTCTCACGGGGCTGCCAGCTCAGCCTCATGATGCAGCAGAGTTCTGGCTCAGAGTAAGTCCTTTGCAAATGCATACCCTGACTCCTGTCCCCTCTGGACTACAAGATTTTTCCCCAGGTCCTAAGCCATCACAATTAATAAGTACAGCAGTACATATAACAGGAGTGCAATTTGCAGCTTGCCAGACTTGATGTTTTACAGCCCAGGGACAAGCACGCAGCGTGTTTATAAGGGCATGGCACAGGCTCTGAGCACAGAAGACTTCATTGGGTATCTCAGAAGGCTGCATAACAAAGAAGAGGACAATTTGGGACCAAACTGCAAAACAAGGACCGTGGCAGAAAGCATCTTGGCAGAAAACTCCCATGTTTCCCCACGGAAAGAATTAGCTGGCTTGGGCCAAGTCAGAGCTCTGTGGATAACCAGAAGATTAAGTGTCCAAACATTAATTGGCAAATTAATTGGCAAACAGATTTGAACAATTATATAAATCATCTTAATTTTGAAAGCTCGCATTCGCAGAGTGTGTAAGCTTGGGCTCCTGAGCGTGCCTTGATCTGCAGAGACAGGGGAAGGCTTGTGCACATGTTATGATTCTAAACCAAGGTCAGTTTTGGTCAAGTCTCCATGGACACAGAACATTAAGCATGCTCAAGACCTAGGCCCTACATACTCAGAAGGTTTTCAACTCACAACTAGATTTTGATGCTGCAAATGGCATTTTGGCATAACTACCAGTTATCATTTAGGAAGGAGGAACATTAGGTTTCTGTGCTTTCCTAGTTTGGAAGGGGTTGAACCACATCCTTTACATTCCAGGGAACTCATTTCTCCATTTCAACGATTTTGAAGTGCTCACTGTCCACAGATACGCTTACAAGAGTCATAATATTAAAGAGAGACACAAAAAATGTTAAAAAATATGGAACAAGACTCAGGCAAAAAGAAAATGTTTTCTTGGAGAGAACTGTGAGTTGCACTTGTTAAACTATTGTTATAAGGCATCATACCTTAAAGTATAAAATCACCCAGGAAAGAAAATTAAAAGTACAGGTTAACAAGAGAAAAATGTTTGGGAAATCCAACACCATATGGATTATCCTTAACTCAAGAAGTGGAGAAAGTTATGGAGACTTAAGAGGACTTTCTTTTAATCCTAACCAAAGACAGGTGGGTTTTCATCATTGTTTTCTGATATTTCATCCCTCTCACCTAGCTTCATCATCCCCTATATTAGTATTTCTACCCACTCTTACATAAACAAAATATGCTTAATTAGATTATTGTCACAGCGAGCCAGCCATGACAAACCTCATTGTCAGAATTATTGAAAGACAGTGTGACTTTTAAAAATAAAAATAAATTATCTTTTTTTAACATTTAATGAGCATAGAAGTCAGATGAAATTCATTCACATGCTGCAAAAGCCAATTCTGATAATAATTAGGATTTTAAGTTGCTTTATTTGCATGCATATATTTCCTCTCATCTGGAAACATTCCAATGTACTGATTAATTTAGTATAAAAATCTAATCTGGAATTGTCATGGAAGGAATTATAAAAATAAAGCTAACCTTCATGCCCTCATGTAACATTAATTACAGTTGAAACACACCAGTTGAGCCTATTAACAAATAAAAATTTTATCATTTAAAAATCCTTGTGCATTGTAACATTTTGAACTCAATCATTATTTTCATTATAGAAAATTTTAGATAAATCTTTCTGTGTTGAAAGTAATGAAAAGCAGTTCTATGCCCAAGGCAGGAATCACAAAGTTGGTACATTTTTCTCATATGAACTATTTAATCTCTTAAGCTTAGAATTCACTTGAGAAAACAGTTATGAGTATAACAACTATCTTTGTCAATTCATGCATTTTGGGTGAAATTAAACATTTCAGTGTATGTAAACCCAAACCCCTTCAAAATGGAAATGCTCTGCAAGTTTTCTGGTTAGAAAAAAGTACACAGTAGGGATATTAAAAAGACAATAAAATGTGGTGAATGAATCCCTCTTTCTATTTTGCTCCAGTCATTAAATGGTAGTGTCTTGATTCATGAGCCTTCTTTCCTTCCTTCCTTCCTTTCTTCTGCTTTCTGCCCCATGGGGTAGGGGAGTGGGTGAGGGACTGGGTGGGTGTTTGGCTGCTGGCCAGGGTTAATCCAACACAGCAGCCAGAGAGCCAGTGCTGCTCAGCACACTGGAAGGGTGCACACTGAACCGTGGTATCCATCCCAAACTTTTACATAAACAACTTCCAGCTTTCCCTATTAAACTGTATTGCTGAGAGGGGTTGTTCTCAGCAGAACCAGAATTCTGTGCCTTCTTTTCCAGCTGGGCCTGGAGATGCTGCTTGCAGGGGAGCCACAGGTAATGAATATGGACGTACATAAGGCCCCTCACTGATCTCTTCATGTCCCAGGCAGCCCCTGGGGCCCTGTACTGTTCTTTCCCATGAAAAGGCAGAAGAGTTGGGTGTTTAGAAAGCTGATTTACAGCCTACTACACCTGTGCCTGTATCCCAAATCAGCCAGTTGGTTCACTACAGGAAATACTTCTGGAGTGATCTACTATCATGTGGATTTATGCCATAACACTAAATATGACAACTGTATTTTGCTTTGCAGACAACCATATTCTGGGCTGCTTCAAAAGAAAACATAACCAGCAGAGGTGATCCCACCTCTCTGCTCTTGTGAGACCCCAGCTGGAGTCCTGTGTGCAGCTCTGGGGACCACAGCGTGAGTACATGGACCTGTTGGATTGAGCCAAGGGGAGGGCCACAAGATGCTCAGAGGCCTGGAGCAACTCTCCTGTGAACACAGACTGAGAGAGTTGGGGCTGTTCAGCCTGGAAAAGAGAAGGCTCCAGGGAGACCTTATATACAGCCTTACAGAGCCTAAAAGAAAGAGGGAGAAGGAGTTTTTACATGGGCGTGGAGTGACAGGACAAGGGGGAATGGCTTCAAACACAAAGAGACTAGGTTTGGGTTGGATGTTAAAAGAAATTCTTCACTCTGAGGGTGGTGAGGCACTGGAACAGTTGCCCAGAGAAGCTGTGGATGTCCAGTCCCTGGAAGTGTTTAAGGCCAGGCTGGATGGGGCTTGGATCAGCCTGGTCTACTGGAAGAGAGGTTGGAACTAGAGGATCTTTAAGGTCTCTTCCAACATAAACCATTCAACGATTCCATGGTTTTATGACTATGCCTCTGAAGGCAAACTGTGAGCAAATCACCATGATTTAGTGACACACACACACTCTAATAGTATCTTCTGTTGGAATATCTGCTTCTGTAAATTACTTAAAGACTTTATGTTATGGTATCTCTATTTCAATTAGTATATTGCTGATTAAATTTTAGTGCCAACAGAAAAAGAAAGAGCTTTATGTTTGTTGTTCTCTGGGTAGCACTTCAGGTTGAAATACACCATAAAAATTGTGCTGAGGTTTTCAGGCCATAAAAGGAGACAGAAATAACAAAAAAAGGGAAACTCTGCCAGCCTGAACTTAGCAACACTCCTTGGTCAACTGCTTTCATCAACTACTCTCGCAAACATATAAATTTTAATTCAGAGCTTTGAAAGCTATTCTGAAATTCTACTGTAGGAAGTGAAAATTGACTAGAACTTTTAATTCATTTATTGATTTTCAAATACATAAGAAAATTGTCAAAACCAAGGAGTAAAGTTCCATTATTAGTGGAACATGACAAAACAGTCATCTAAATAAATATATAAGAAAGCTGGGCAGAAAGAACTAAATGTTGAAGCAGTCAGAACAAAGGCTAGTGGGGTAGTGGGTGAAACAAGCTGCTGCAGGGGTGGACTGGAGCCAGTGTCCCAGGTACCTCCAGCCAGGACAGTTTTCCTTTAGGTTCTTCATAAGTGCACTAAACTATTTTATCTCTGAAATCTTGTGCTGTTGTTAGGATTTGGGTGGCTCAAACAGTCATGTGGGCAGGAAGGAGTCCATACACCTGCATCCTCTAACAGGGATCTGCTCCTTTTCAGCACATGGGGTCAGCTGCATAATAATGTTACTGAATTAACAACACATTTCATATATCAAACTGATACACAACAGGTCCTTAGAAACCAGATAGAGATTGTTATTTAGACATGGTATTTGTTTTATGGTGATGTCATAACCAATGCTTTAGCAGAAGATATCTGTTCTCTAGGGTAAAGACCTTGGCAGAAATAAACTATCTGCTGTATGGTTCACACATCTCCTGCCTCCTAGTTATTCTGGAAAAATGCTTATGCCATTCTGAGAGATGATATGTTTCATAATTAAAATCTAAGTAAAAGTCTAAGTATCATATTAGGATATAAATAAATAAATATTATATGTGAATACAAGAAAGTGGTGTAACACTTTTTTGAGGAAGTTCTTGTCAAATCAAACCATACAAATATGAGTTATACAGGGTTTTTTTGGTTCTGTTTTTCAGAAGAAAATCCTTATTTTTCCTTTTGAAACGCCAAGACAGATAACGAATTCGGTGGTCCACCTGAAGCGATTCTGAAGCAGAGGAACCGAGCAGAAATGCCCTGCGGTCCCTGCCGGTGCTGCAGCCCCTGGCTGGGAAGGAGGGGACGGCTCTCTTGCGATCGCAGCACTCCTCCTGCTGGCCAGAGCCACCCGGGCACGGCTGGGCCAGGCTGGTGGGGCAGGAGCCAACTTTCGAGAGAAGACTGGGGATAATGGCCTCGTCAGGGAGGATGATGCTGGGAAAAACCCGAAGGATGTGGGGAAATGGGAATAAAATGAAAGAGTAAAGAGGGGAGGAGAGCCTTAAGCAAGGAGAGGTCATGGCCCAGAGGATAACACCAAAGAACAAAGGTACAGAAAGGCGAAAGACTGAACACGGCTTAAGATCTCTAACCAGTATAACTCCAGTCTGTCAAAAAGAAGTGTAAAGTCCACTGGTTGAGCCTGTCTTTTCAGTGTTTCAGTCAAAAAAAGAGGAAAACTGTTTTTTTCCTTGTCTCTCTTTTGGGACAATTAAAAGGGACCTCCGAAAAAAAATCTTAAATTCCAAATCTGTTATCACACAAGTTACTAAAGAGATATCACAGTTCTGATACGAGAAAAGAAGTTTCACAGTGAAGCTCTTTTAGCAGTGGAACAGCTTGCCAAGGGAGATGGTGAAATTCACATCATTAAAGATGTCAAAGATGTCCCTGTTTGGACATGGCCGTGAGCTACCTGTTTTAGCTTCAACAGTGCACTTGCTCAAAGCAGAAAGCTCGATGGAAGACCAGCAGAGGTCTCTTCCAATCTATACTGTTCTGTGAATGTAATATGCATTTTCTGGGGGAGCTTCCAGTTTCTGGTGGGAGAGAAGAAAATCTAAAACTTGCATGCACCACAGTCAAACAGGCAAAAGTTTGCCTTAGCCCTGGCATTTCTTATCTTCCCAGCCTTGGTTTGATAGCTTCTAGTAAGAATTCCTTTAGACCCTATTCAGTCACAGCCTTACACTTCAGGCACATGATCTGTGCTTTATTTAGGTGTTGGGCTGACTTGGGGCTGTGCAGCAGAGAAGGCAGCATTGTCAAGACCTTGTTCTGATTCATTGCAGCTACCTCAAGCCAGTGAAGAAAGCTTTGTAGGAAGAAAAGAAGTTTCATTGAGGTCTGGAGAACCAGAGCTTATCCATGCCAGTCTCACTGACCTCAACACACTGCCTACACAGAGTAAATACTTGACAAATGCTTTCCTAGTTTTTAGTATGTACAGCTTCCCATCCAGGATCTATTTTACAGAAGTGCTGGGCACAGGACAACCAAGCAAATGCATCTAAGAGTTTTTACACAAGCAGAGATTAAGTAAATTTAGAATAATTCAATAGAGAAAAGAAATAATTGCATGAGATGGTATGACAAAGTCTATAAAATAATGATGCCCTAAAAAAAGTGAATAGGGAATCATTCACTATTTTCAACAAGAACTATAGAAAATATCAAAAGAAATGACTAAACTGCAGATCTGAAGCAAGCAAAGGAGTTCTTCCACAAAAAGTGTGATTAAACTATAGAATATTTTGCCCCAGAAAGCACTCCAGAAAGCCATACATACCCAAAATATATGTAATTCGTAAAAGTGACCAGACAAATCCAGACAAGGTCATCCATGAAAGGTTGCTGCAATGAAAAAGGCAGTAACCTTTGACTTGGGAAGTCCTTTGAAGAAGATTTAGCATGAGAACATCCATTTTTCCTGTCGACTGAAGTGTGCCCATGCTAAATTTTGTCATCTGTTCACAAGGGCTACACAAACAGTCTGGGCAGATAACAACTGGTCCCTGCCTGACACATAGCAGTGTTGTCTGCTTTGACCAGATGCAAAGATAGGTCCCATGATTTAAGTGCCCCTTCACTTTACACAAAGGATATGACTTGTTGCAAAACAGACTCACTGCATTGCATGAATCCAGTCATATTGAAGCTCAGCCCTTAGAATCCTGGAGCAGAGCCAGATATAATGTGAAAAAAAAAAAAAAAAAAGAGGAAAAGTGTTATCAAAATAGAAGTAACAGATCTGGGAGATTGAATTTACCACTGCATCCAAAGCATTTCCTGCTCTTTCTTTTACTGAAGTTACAACTCGGGTTTAGCTTTATTAGTTACAATGGTATAACTGAAGGATAATGAAACACATGGTTTGTTTTCACATAACAAGTGGGTTTCCTAGTATTTGACAGAACAGTATCACTCTGTACTAGCCCTGTTCTTATTCTCTTTCCCCAAACTTTCTGTTCTGGCTGCTGATGTATGTGAAACACATTTTTGTCTTCACACTTGGAGCAGTAACTGTCAGTTTTATTGAGGGTTTTCCATTACCACTTCAGTAAAAAATTTACTAACATTGCAAAGAAACAACTAAAATGCTTTCCCCAAATTTTTTCTCTTATATTTTGGGACAGGAGAAGTATTGTTTTGCCTAATCAACCATGGTTTTCCACATATGCAAAAGCTTTTTCAACTTCAGCATATCAAAGTTTAAAAATTCCCATACTTAGTATAAATGACTTGGTATTTTGATATCATGTTCAGTGCTGTTGCTGCTACTTTGAACCATTGCATTGCACTGTCTCCCCAGCTCAGCATCAATATTCCTCTTGAAGCTCCTCAGGGACAGCTGGGCTGTAGGGATTAATGAAACCAGAATGTCTGGGACCTAACAGCTGCAGAGGGAGTCCCTGTCCCTTCTCTGAGGTATAAGGACTGCTTTTAAAATGAGGTAGGACTGTGGATAGATGCCCAACAGATCCTCCTAGAAGCTGTGCTAAGGCACATGGAGGAGAGTGAGACAGACAGTGTGGCTTCAGCAAGGGAAAATTCTGTCTGAGCAAACTTGTGGCTTTCTGTGGGGGAGTGAAAGCATCAGGGAACAAGAGAAGGGCTGCAGAAGTCATTTCTCTGGTCTTCTGTAAAGCCTCTGATAAGGTCCCCCACAAAATCCTTCTCTCCAGATTGGAAAGTCGCATCCAGAAGGCAGTGATTAATGTCTCAGAGTCCCAACAGGCATCACTGACAAGGGATGTCCCTCAAGGGTTCATGCTGGGACCAGTGTTATTTATCTTCATCAATGATATAGAGGAAGGGATGGAGTGCACCCTCAGCAAATTTGGAGATGACACAGGGCTGAGTGGTGCACTTGACACATCTGAGGATGGGATGCCATCCAGAGGGACCTGGATAAGCTCAAGAAGTGGGCTCGTGGGAATCTCATGAGGTTTAACAGGACCAAGTACAAAGTGCTGCTCCTGGGTCAGGGCAACCCCCAGTACCAGCACAGGCTGGGGGATGAACAGCTGGAGAGCAGCCCTGCTGAGAGGGACTTGGGAGTGCTGGTAAGTGAGAGGCTGGACATGACCCAGCCATGGGCACTCACAGCCCAGAAAGCCAAACTGCATTCAAAGTGTGTCCTGGGCTGCATCCAAAGCAGTGTGGGTAGCAGGGGAGGGAGGGGATTCTGTCCCTCTGCTCTGCTCTGGACCCCACCTGCAGTGCTGCATCCAGCTCTGGGGGCCCCAGCTCAGGACTTGTTGGAGTGAGTCCAGAGGAGACCACCAAGATGAATAGAGGGGTGAAGTACCTCTCCTGTGAGGAAATGTTAAGATTGCTCAGTCTGGAAAAGAGAAGCCTTTGAGGTGATTTAATTATGGTCTCTGAAGAGATCTTACAGGAAAGATGGGGCAAGATTTTTTATGAGGGTATGTAGTGACAGGACAAGGGAGAAAACACTGAAAGAGAGTAGGTATAGATTAGATATTAGGAAAATTTCTTTGCTGTGAGGGTGCTGAGGCACCAGAACAGGTTGTCCAGAGAAGTTTTGGATACCCCATCCCTGGAAGTGTTCAAGGCCAGGCTGGGTAGAGCTCTGAGCAACCTGGTCTAGTGGAAGGTGTCCCTGCCCACAGTAGAGGGGTTGGGACTAGGTGATCTTCAAGGACCTGTTCCAAACCAAACCATTCTATGATTCTATGAAATATTGCATCTTTAGTATTTAATTAAGGTGTAATTAAGACAGACAGTAAACAAATGAATTATGTTTACGGCAGGAATAAGACAAACTAGCTCCATGTTAAGACAGTTGAAAACAGATGCTCTTTTTGGTAGACTGTAGCCTAGGCAGCAAACTATTGGTTGTAACACATTTTCTATTATTATATGAGTTATCTGAATCTACAAGACAATGAAATGTGACCCTCTAGTTTGTGAGCAGAAGCTCCCAGGAGGAAAACTACTTGGATTCCAATTTCTTATTCAAAGAATACGTGCTGCAAAATACTTAAACTTTTGTCAGAGTAGCTATTTGAAAGCAGGTGGGCAATCTAAACAAGTAGAGCAATTGCTAATTCCTACTTATGCTTCCCCCAACCTAAATGAGTCCTTTGGAACATCATGAGTTTGACTCAAATGATGAGTAAATCTGACAGTCAAAACATTGTAGAAAGTCAGGGTGAAGCTAACAAAGAAGTCCAGGTGTCTCAGCAGTTCAGCCTATTGTCCTGTAGATAGCAGGGCTTCCTGAAGAGTTTGTCAGAACTGGGCTTAACTGCTTATGGCACACATTTCCAGAGCCTAACTCCCCATTAACCAGAGAAAAAAGGCAATGAAAAGAACCATTAGAGAAGAACAAAAAAATAACCATGGCTTCAGGCACAGAAAAACTGTGTGGCTCTGAGACATAACTCTGTCTCTGAAGCTCCAGAGGTGTCAGAAAATAAGCAAAATTAGAGCTTTTGTACTGCAAGAAAACAAAATTATGTGCCATTTTGAAAGATATTTTCTTAAATGGATAAGCTGCCTTTCATCGTTATTTTCTCTGTCTAAACCAACATAAACAGCATGTAGAGCTCCAGATATTGGCTAAGTACTGAGGTCTACTAAAGTTAATATTATGGACCAAATGTTTCTCTTGATGCAATTGTAACATCTGATGGAAGTTCTCAGATCAATAAAATGTTATTGTGTTTCAAAGGCACAAGGCAAAAAGAAATTCTCTAAGAAACATTTTACTTTGGGAAAAATATAGTAAGACACCCTGTTCCCAGTGCAGAATTAAATATATCAGGACAGACAGACATACTCTGTTTTATTGGTACTAATCATTTATAGCTCATTTTGTAATTCTAATTTTCTGAGGACCAATTTATATACAAATATATGAAGTATGCAGACACAATCTAAAATGCAAGAGCTTTCAAGATAGCTTTAAGTATCACCCCTTCCCTTTTGCCTGGTGATTAAAAGCAAAGCAGAAGTTGATAGGCATGAATATACAGCTTGCTCTGTCACATATGTTTAAAATAGATTCTTCCTAAAGAGAACTGGGATGGGATGCAAAATTTACTGAAATCCACATCATTGTCTGCAATTTAAAAGTGAACAACCCACGTGATAATAGAGCAAGGAAAACTGCTGCACATTTTGCATTAACTAAGCTGTTTTGTGGCAAACCTTTCAGTTAAAGAAACTGAGGAGTCACCTTTTTAAAAGACATTTTGGCTACTGTTGCTGACTTCTCAGGCTATTTGTGCACTTACTGTATTGAAATCTAAGGTATTGTCTAATTCTATGGACCTTCACTCATGCATCTGAAAAACTAAAGAAACTAACTAGTATATTCAAAGGAATAAACTGAAACAGACAACAAAAACCCCCACAAAACCAACAACAAAACCCTCCCACCAAAACAGCAAACCTCTTGGGACATTCTTGTTGGGATCAAAGCTGCTCATTATCTGCATGTATAAATGGATACCCATTCAAAGTAGGTACAAATATACCACATTAGTATGCATTACTTATTTAATGCATGTTGTAGGTAAAATTTACACAGTAGTGGCCAAGCCAACATTTCCTTAAGGGCTTCTGATTGTTCTCCAAAAATTAATTAACTAACACTGGAGAATAAAGACATCAAAGTGAGATTTTTTTACTCAATACTGAATTGATATTTAAGGTTTTCTCTCCTTTAATCAAGAGGATTTTAGTTTCATTACCCTTCACCATCAGCTCCTAAGTATTCACCATCAGATTTTACCAGATCTGCACTACAAAAGTTTTTACAGATAGAGCTTGTATGAACTGCTGTGACAAAAAAAAAAAAAAAAAAGAAAAAAGTAAATTTCACATAAAACACAACAGAAAGACAATCACTGCTATCTTAGAAAAATGTTTATTGTACTAGAGGATGACACCAGAAAATTGTTTCAGTGCTTGTGTCTTGTTCATCAGCAGTGTCCATGACTTGACTCATCTATGTGACCCGAGGCTCAGTTCAGGGACACAGAGTCAGATGGACTTTTTATAATCAGTAAGACAATGTGATAGCACAGAACCATATTCTTTTGGGACAATAAAAAAGGATGTGGGTCTGGCTGTAAGAACACCTCACTATGAATATGAAATCACAGAACAACCTCTGGACTGTGAGCAGATGTTTACAAATGCTTTTCTTCAAAACCATCTATTCTTCTCACTTGGTTCCCTGCTTGAAACACAGATAACTTCTTACCCCACCAGATCTAGTTTTCAGAAGATGAGCAATCTTGTGTTTAATAAAAGTGCTTGTGACCAAAATTGTACAGTGAATACACAGAATAACAGAGGAAGAGAAACTTTTCCTTCTATCTGCTTGGAATTTTTCTTCTTCCTGCCTGAGTGTTGTCTTCGCTCCTTTCTTTGTACCGCTTTGGGTGGAATAACACAACAATTGGATCCCCCAAGCCTCTCCTTGGGCTAAACAATCAAATTCCCAGCTTCTCACTTTATGTCATGTGCTCCAGTCCCTCAGCCATCTCAGTCTGGCCCTCTGCTAGATTCACTGCAGTTCTGTTGTGCTGCAAAGTCTGTAGCAGCCATCACCTTTTGATTTATTTGTGCCTCTTCCACTATCCAGCTGTGCAACTCTGAGAAGACCAAACCACAGTAATTTTTCTTTTTCTCTTGCCACTTTGTTAACTATGTCCTTTGGGGATGTGAATGCTTACAAGTAGGAATTGCTTCTACCACTTATATGTACCAAGATTGTTCCAAATATGTCAGGATTCTGTTCTCTGTTGGCTTCTGGGCATTGCTACAATAGAAGAAGCAATAATACTTATCCACAGTAAGCACAAAGGAAAAAAATATTGCAACGGGACAAAAAGAGAAAGACTTAACCATAAATAAAAGCCAAAGTATGAAATGAGGGATGGTGATATTTTATTGAGCCCAGATGGTTATTTCACAGAGCAAAAGCAGAAATGCAGAAATCCATAGAAGTTGGAAAACCTACCCATTTTTGCTTCACTGCCTGAAGCCACCATCATGGTACCTTCCACAGTCACTGGACAAAGATGTAGATCTTGGGAATCCCCTCTCCCACTTCCTTTACTTTGCAATGCTCTCTGCAGGATGGGTTTCACCAGAGTCTCTCTCTGGTTTTATGCCATCTGATCTTCCCTGAAATGTTGGTGTTGTGTTGTTGTAAGTATAATGGCTGAAGACAAAATCAGGCTGTAGATGTGAAGTGTCTTTTAGAAGGTTCCTGGGATGCCAGATTTTTATATCTCGTTGTGAAAAACAGGGTCTCTCCTTTTTTCTGTTGACTCACTGAATGCAGGCTAAACCCAATGTTTCTCAAGTCCAGGCAGATATCTGGGTAGTTATTCATGTTATGCAAGTGATATTGATAATCTCATTCATGTAAACAGATGGCCAGCTGCAGAATATAATATGCCATTAAATGGAGGTTAATGTTCCTCACTATATTGTTCGAAGGTAAACAACTTTTTATCACTAAATACAACTTTACCTACCTTACTAGCCATTTAGAATTTTTTATAAGCATATTTATTTCAAATTTATAAATGAAGGAAGCAGAAATTGTGTACAAATTCAAAGCATAGTGAATGAGAATATTGTTATGTGTCACCAAACTTTTTCTCCCAATTATTTTCTCCCAAATTTTCTCTTTCTCCAAAGTGTTAAAAGAATTTTCCCTGTTTCAAAATGACATTTTGGAAGGTTATTCTGTTGTTTATTTCCCAGTTTTGCAGGGTTAAAAATGGGAAAAAAATTGTTGAAGAATCATTAGTGGAAATGCACAGGAATAGACCATCAAAATTACTGCTGGTGGAAAAAGTTTTATTCGTGTTCAGTTTTCCCTCTGTTTCATAAATAAAAGGGCTTGGAGAGTCTCAATCATAGAAATAATTAAACACTCATCCTCCATGTTGGAGTTCAAAGCCCAAGTTCTTACCTTCTCTCATAGAGCTAACATATGTTTAAACCAGTAGATTAAAAGATATGGAAAAATAACAGAATTGTCCTGGAACAAAATTGAAGATCAAATTACTAAAACCAAATGAACACAAAACCCAAACAGAAGATCCCCTCCAATTCAATTTATTTGCTGTTGATATTTTCTTGGGTGAATTCAGAAAATGTGATTCAACTTCTGCCTATTTTGAATTATAAAGTTCCATGGAATAGGGTAAAAATGATCTGTGGAGTTTCTGGGTCCACTGTCTTCCTCACAGTGTTTCTTGACACAAAATAGTACAGGATTCTTGACTTTCCTAATATGAAAATTTTGTAGACAGAATATTCCTTGTTGTCTGGAGAAAAACCTGCAGTCTTTCCTTCAACAAATAAATAAAATCATACAGCATTTTTTTTCCTTGGAATTACCAGATTGCTCTAAAAAATATTCTGTTAAAATACAGCAGTCCCTTTTAAATTAACAACTTTTAATGCTTCTTTGATATGCATATGATAGAGTTGCCTATTTTCTGAAATGAATTGTTCCCTGGAAACATCAAATCAGTGCTCAGTTATGGCCAAAATCCATGGTAAGTGCTGGTAAATTACTAGAGAAAGAATAGAGAATAAAAGATACTGCTATGCTACTGCCATGCAGTTCTCAAGTTGTTCCTTGCCAATTTCCTCCTCTATACAACTTAACTGCAGAAAAGGCTACAGCAGGATTGGAAAACATGTGGACAGGGTCAACAGTGAAGATAAAGGGTATGGGAAGCCTCTGTATGAGAACAACTTGACAATAACTCTTCCATTTAGGTTGGAGATGACCGAGGTCATGGAAAATGTAGCAAAAAAAGCCTACAAAATCAAAAGTGCACAGGGAGAGAGAGAGGATACAGGTCACTGCTTCTGCCAAAAAAAACATAGGAGCCATCAAGTAAGGTTAGTAAGTAGCAGGTTCAAACCAAACAAAGGAGGAGGTTCTTTTCCTGGTGTTAAGGTATAGAACTCCTTGCCAGCTGCTGGTGAGGACTGATGGTTTGCCTGGCTCTGAAGGGATAAGGGGTAGTGTGAAAGAGATACATCCATGGAGTGCTAAAATACAGAGAAGTCACTTCTGCACTGGCAAGTGCCCAAGCTGTAATTCCTTGATGCTGGACAGTATTTGGGGCATTCATCTCTACATGTTCTCTCTATTCATATATTCTTTCCCTGGATATCTGAGTTGGTGGTAGGGAAGGTAGAGGTATGAGGCCATCCATGCCTGTGTGGCAGTAGCCAAAGAGTTCCACTTCCTGCATGGGCACCCATGACCTTCAATCTTCCCTCATATCTGTTTTCTCTGCCTTCCTCCAGCCAGTGTCAAGGCAAACCTTTAGTCCTGGACAAATTCACTGCATTTTGACTTTCCCCGGATTCTTCCTAGGTTTGTACCAGCCATGCAGAGTGTCTCTGCACACTGAATTTATGCAGCTCCAGTTCATCCTCTTGCTCTAAGTGTTGTTTAGAAGCCAAGTCAGAGCTTTTTACACTTGCCTTAACTCTACCACTGCTGTCTGTGTATGCTGTCTGTCTGACTTAGCAGGGCAGCTGAGCCTTAGGAGCACTGTAGTGGGATGCTGCACATCCTGGAGGTGCCATAGGGAAGAAAGCAAAGGCAAAGGTGGAGGGAAGGGAGGACATTTATTGTAATCATACCCATGGTGTGTGGTCTTGCCAAGCTCAAACTGGTCCTTACTGATCAGTGGAGGGCTCCCAGAAGTGGGTGCCATTGCAAGTATTCCACATGCCAAGCACAGATGCACTCTTAGACTTCTGTGGACCCTGGCCAGAGCAGCAATTATAGCTGATCTCCCCAGGCCAACACACTGGCATTCCAGGCTTTTGTCATCAATGTGACACAAAGATTGAAGTAACGGTCTCTTCCTCCATCTGGAGTCACAGAATCATGGATCCACAGGATAATACTGGATGGGAGTCACCTCTGCAAGTCATCTTCTCAAAACCAACATTCCTCATCTTCCTGAAAAAAAGAAAAATTAAAACACAGAACTTAGGCTCCAAGGTCTCATCATTCTTCTTGGCATTTCTTGCCAGCTCATGGAAGTTACTTCTGGCTTAGTGTTCTGGCTTCTGTTAACATTTCTCAGGTGCACAATGCTGCCCACACACTGCATGGCTAAGCTCGTGTCTAATTCAGATTTGAGAATTCATTTGAATGGTACAGCAGCCAAAGAGTTTCTGCCATAAGAAGGTTAAAGAGTGGATTGCAAAATGGTGAATGCAGTGTGTAATGCCCACATGGAGACAGGCTCCCATCCAAGCAGAAAAGGCTATTAAATCATTTTAACACAGCCATATTTACAGCTATGGAAGGCATAAAATATTTATCTAAATATTATTGAATAATAGGAAGTCAGAAAGAATGCTCACTGGTTTCTTTATAAGAAAAATACAAGAGGTGTTTTATAACATAAATTTATTTTGAAAAGCTCAGTTGATCACATCCTATGTGGTCTAACTGTAGTCTTCATAAGCTACAGATTTTCTTAGACATCATAAATTTTCTAAAAGGATTTTGCACCATATTGTGTTCTTTCTATGTTCTCCATGTTACTTTTTTACCTTTTCTGATGGTTCATCTGGTGAAATTTAAACTTTTAAATGTGTGTGCTATTTTAAAAGAACCTTACCAATGAACCTTACACAATGTCATTTGATACTTTTCTATACCACTGAACCAGAGTGAATAAAATAAATTTAAATATAGACCATCAAATTAAGTTCTGCCCTTCTATATCTTGTGTGAGGTGATACTTTAGATGAAGGTAGGATGGGGAGGCAGGGTGGTATTCAGATACAACAGGTGAGCTTTGGTTCTGGTACCATATGGAAACAGCAGTCCTAAGTTGCACAAGGCAGTATTGGTTTCCAAATTTTGTGCAGTATTTAGCACTCATTGAGTGAAAGAGACTGAAATTTTTGGTTAAATAAGATTCCAGAAGTGCAGTGAGAATAGGAAGGAAAAAAAGGGGGTTAAGTTGACCAATGCTGTAAACTTGCATTTTCAAAAGATATTATTACTCCAAAAGTAAAAATATACATGATTCATTCCTCCAAGAAAATAATAATAAACAAACCTTGTTCATTACTTTGGCCAGCTAGCTGGTGATTCCCTTTGGGAATGAGCATGAGAACATAACAGAACAAAAACATATCCTGTATGTGGTTGTATGGATGGGAAGGAGTTTAAAGCTCCTGGTTCATTCCAAAGGACTGAAGTGTAAGTCTGAATGGCTGAGTATACAGAAAAAGATAAAGTGACACTATCATCAGCACAATTGGTATGTTTTCTTGGTGAATAGGAAGTACCTTAGCTGTTTATAACACAGCAAGGTTTGCTTTTGGCTTATAGACCAGAAATTTTCTATTTTCTGTTAATTCTTTCTTCCAGGAGAAATTATCTACATTATCAAGGTATTGTTTGCTAATTTACCCACTATGGATATTTAATTGTATTTAGTTTCAACCTATTACCTGCAGATCTGCAGATTCTCTGGGACATTAAGACTTAAGCAGCAACCAGCTAAGTGCCAAAATGCACAGATTTGTTTATTTTATTTATAGACTTATTTTTTATTTTATTAAAATTAAAAGTATTGCAAAGAAAACTTATCATAAAATGAAAGTCTACATTGAACTAAAATTACTGGATACTGATTCTTGTCCACTTGTCACTCTGTCAGTTCTGATATACACTCTAGAAAGAAAGTTCACCAAGGAAAACTGGCCTGTAGATACCATTTTGAATTTTGCAATTTAATAATCCTGTTCAACCAGCTCAACCCAATGTACGCCATTCCTTTCAGAAGCTTCCTGCCACTTGTCCCACTCTTATTCATTTTTAGCTCCTGTATCAGACTGCCAGGACTGCTCCAAGGAGAAAATAATCTTTTGGTTAAATTGGTTGTAAAATTCCATGCTGATGAAAACATTAATGACATTTATCAGAGGACATTACAGCTTGAGTTTGGTATACCATTACAAACTCACCCATAGTGTTATTATTTTCAAAATACATAAATGCATTCATACATAGATGCTACTAAGTTTCATGAATAATAATTTTTATCTTCTTTTTTATTAGTACTGAATGCCTTCAGGATAAGAAATTTCCTGGATTCTTTTGGGTTTTTATGGCACAGAAATTAGAGTATCTCACAGCCTGTCTACTCAGGTTTGAAGGATGAAAATGGTTTGTAAAGAGGCCAGTTATTTCACAGAAAAAGCATGTGGGATTTAGATATGCTTTTAACTGAACAATTTTACATTCTTCGTTTTGCATTCACTTGTCACATTTGTTGCGCCAAGAGAGGGTCTGAAAGCTCGCTTTAGCTGAGCATGTGCTGGTTCCACGTTTGTTATCTCAGAGGTACCATCTTCTTTTCTTTTTGTTATTAAGTTATATTGTTTCTTTTCCATTTTTGCACACTTCTACCACAAATAACATGGATGGGAAGTAACACCACCAGCTCTAATGCCTATGGATCCGTACCTGAGAAGGGTAGCAGAATCCAGCACCCTTGACAATTCAGAACTTGACAGGGTTCAGGGAGGGTCTGGAAAGAGCTTTGAAAGATTCAGCAAGTCCTGTAGCTGGGAAGAAGCAACCACTTTCAGCAGCACAGGCTGGTGATGTTCTGGCTGGGGGAACAGCTTTGCTGGAATGGGAGTCTTGGTAGCAGCAAGCTGAGTGTGAGCCAGCAGTGTGCTCTGGCAGGCAAACAGGTCAGCTGTACCAAGAAGGGCATTAATAGGAGTGTGGCTGTCATACTGAGGAAAGTTGCTGTTCCTTGCTGCTCAGCCTTCATCAGACTGCATCTCAAATGCTGCACTCAGGCCCCAGATCAGTCAAGGGGCTGGAGCATCTGCTCTGGGAGGGAACAGAGCCTGTCAGCCTGGAGAGAAGAAGGCTTGGAGTGGGACCCATATCTAATAGCAGCCTTCTAAAACCTGCAAGGATGTCATCAAGAAGATGGAATAAGGCTTTCCACAGATGTGTGTGCCAGTGGAATGAGACATGGTATGTAAATTGTAAAAACAGAGATTCAGACTGGATAGAAGGAGATACTTTTCCAGCATGAAGACAGTCCAGCAGTGGATCAAGTTGCCTAGAGAGGTTATGCAGTCTTCATTCTCAGATATTTTCAAGGCCAGTCTGGGTAAAGTCTTAAATAACCTGCTCTGACCACATAGCTGATGCTTTTTTGAATAATAGGTAAGACTGGATCACCTTCCAAGGTCACTCGTGACCAGGATTTTCCTGTCATCCTATGATCAACCTAGAAACCTTCCTGAATTTGCAATAGTGCAAATAACTATTCTTTTCCCAATTCTAGCACTGTTCTAAATATGGCTATTAACACTATGCAAATAAGTAATTTCCTTTTTCACAAAATTTTTTCCGGTATAATTAGCTTCAGATAGTCTGTAACTCTTGGTCTACATAAAATTAACTGTATTCAGTACTTTCTCCGCGTGCATTTAGTAACAGCATGACAAAAACTATTAAAATTAATTCCTGTGAATCTATTTTTATAAACTATTGTGGCTTCTGTTCTCCAAAAATGATCCACAATTTTTAATTATATTTGGCAGAGAAAGAAAATTGGTTTTGTGTTTACAGGCATTCTGGAGGAAATGAAATGTATTATTCAGTTCAACAGCTAATGCTTAATGATGGAAGAGCAAAGTTGTTGGGTTTTAGGGTTTTAGTTTTTTGGGGTTTTTTTGTTTGTTTGTTTGTTTGTTTGGTTGGTTTGGTCTTTAGGTTTGTTGGGTTTTTTTTTAGAGGATTTTAACACATATATATATCTCTAAAATAATATTTCCTACCCAGGTCCAATAGCTAGACTGGGAGAAGGAAAATGCAAAACTTTCAGTCTTATACTAGGCAATTGAAATATCAAACTTGAGTGTTCATTAATTAAATGTAAAAAAGAGAATAATAGGTAAAAAGGAGAAAAAAACTATAAACTTGTAGGTTAGGATATTCATGGAGAAGGCTGTACATTCAGACATCAGTATTTATTCCAGAGGTGCTTTACAGAAGGTGGATCAGGTTCACTGAAAGAAATGGGCAGCACCATTCTCCCCCAGAATAAAATGTTGGCCATTACAACACCTTTCAGGGATGTGGCAGAGGTAAGAGGATGTCCTTTGAAGAAATCATGAAACTGGAATATGAGTCTTCTAGTGAATGCTCTGAAATGAAATTATTCTTCTTATTAGACCTCTTAGCCTTTTTTAATCCCATCTCAAGTAATTTATCTCTGGAAGCTATTGTAACCATTATTTCTAAGCACCAATGCAATCCCAACATAGAAAAAGAAAATAAAAATACACAAATAAACTTGAGCTAATTTCTAAAGCATGAGTTCAGGAAACTAACTTGAAACACAGGAGACTGAACAAAAATACCCAAGTTTCTAAGGCAGATCTTTGATCTGCCAATATGGTTTTGTTCACCTTTGTTCCAAAACACAAATATATTTCAGTAAAATACCACATTTTAATACCTTCCATTAAAATGCTAGCTCTGTACTCAAAACTGAGGTTCTCTTTGAGAGCAACAGAAAGTCTGCACAAGATGATGGGGCAATGGCACATTTATAATGGCTGTAAATTGCAGGTGAGGGATCCCAGACTCTCAGAACAGTTAGAAATGCAGGCACATGATGGGTTGACTCTCACCAGCAGCTAAGCCACCATCCCACTGCTTGCTCACATCACACCAGTGGGATCAGGGAGAAAATCTTAAGGGCAAAAGGAAGAAAAACTTGTGGGTTGAGTAAGTGAAGTAAAAAGAAGACAACAAATGCTGCAAAGGCAATCACTCACCACCTCTCCCTGTCATGTCGATGCCCAGCTACACTCTGATCAGAGGCTACTTCAGAAAAACTCTCTCACACACACACAAGTTTGAGCACAATGTTATGTGTTGTGGAATATGTTATGTGGTCAGCTGGGGTGAGCTGTCCTGCCTGTGTCCCCTCTCAAGCTCCTCCCTACCCTAGAACCCCAGTGTCAGTCTCAGAAACAGAGGAAGCCTTGCTACTGTGCAAGCCCTGCTCAGTAACTGCTAGAGCCTTCAAACATATGCCATAAACTCCATCAGTTCTGAAGAGGCCAACACAAGTGACTAGCTGTTCCAATGAAAAATATTCCAGGATGTTCCAGAACAGGGATGATTTCTATGAAGAAACTGTCCTGACAGAAATAACTTCAATCATGCCAGAACAAAGATTTAATTAATAAAACCAAAAAGTAAATACATAGACATTTTCAGAAGCTCGATGCAAAATATTTGCCATAATACACAAAAGAAAGTAAAACAATTAGTACAATGCACAATCTATACTTAACTCAGTTTCAGAGATCATTCCTTAAAGCAGAAAGAACTATGGATTTTATGTAAATAAAAATCTGCCCTCAGTACCAGAGCAATAACTGAGTACTCACTGGAGAATTACTTGTGCAGGAAGACAACATTAAAAAATGAAAAGTAACTCATGAAGTATTAATACCTTGATATCAAATAGCAAGAAGAAACATGATAAGAGGGAAGTAATTTTTGTTCTTTAAAGAACTACATCATTCTGAGCTCTATTTTTTTAGAATTTTTCTGTCATTCTATCTGTGATGATGATGATGGCAGAGATGTAGTGCCTGTGTCCTTCCTATAGCTTACACCCCCTACATTCACAAAGAGTAGAATTCTAGGACAGATTTTCTTAACATTGTTCTCCTGTTCAGCAAAATGCTTCAGAATCCTGCATGTGAAGTGACATGACAGAAACAATATCAAAGGTGAACCCATTAGCAAAAAGAATCAGCCATTACTTGATGATCACTAAGCAGTGCTGTGCAATTCTCAGGTGGCCATAATGCACACTCCCTTGCTGTAGATGAAGAAAGACAATCATAATTTCCCTGAGCAAAGTAGCTGGTTATCTGTGAGTACCTGCCTAGAACTCTAGAAGGAAATGTTCCTTCTTTTGTGTATATCTGTTTTGAACAAAGTTTTGAAGCTGCAAATACAGAAAAGCCCAGGTGACTAAATTGCTTCCTCAAAACCCCATATGCCTTTATCACTTTTCCAACTGGATATGGAAGTCTATTTTGAATAGAACTTTCCAGACTTCCAGACTTGCAAAGGGATTGTGATCAAGTATCACGTTGAATGTACAGTCTAGAACTTGGCTATCATTTCAGAAGTTACCCTTTATTTACACACCTTTTATCATAGGTTTCAAGGGTTAAAGAAATCTAGTGTCATCACAATTAGCATAATTCAGCATTTGAATTGAATTCTTGGTCTCAGTTCCTGATTTCAACACTCAAGTATAATATCCAGATGTGAAGTTCCTCAGAGTGTCAGCTTTGTTATTGGCAGCCACAAAAAAAGACGTAGGCAGCCATGAAACCAGAAAGACAAAAATATCACACCAGCTTTTCCATGATGTGCACTCTTTGTTTAGGAACTCTGTCTGTTCAGAAGTGAAATGGAGACATCATTTGTTACACATATGCATTTGTTACACAGAAGCACAGAACAATTTCTCTACTTGTGCTATGTGTGACTCAGTAAGTGCACTAATAATATTGTGCCTTTATCAATAAATATCCTTACGACTGTAATGTATGTGATGCCTATATGCAAATACTGCCCATTACCATCTCTCTCCAGTACTCCTGAAGAGTTTTCTCAGTTGTTTTCCTCAAAAGTAAATTTTCTTCTAATTTATTGAAGAGATAGCAGGCATTCTTCTCACTAAATTAAGAACTGCTCTGTATCTTAAGGGTTTCATACTTATATTGTTAAACATATGCAAATTATTTTTTACAGACATTAATGAACATGGACTTAATTGACACATAGTGCAAGAGTAATTATCCACCTCTGGAAAACACGACTTTAAGGTGTAAGATTTTAGAAATAAGTTTTCAAGGTCTACTGTTACACTGCCCACAGACTCATGAGATCTTGTGTCCATCCACTCTGCCTATCCTCTGTGAGGTATCACAGAGTTTTGACATAGTCTGCTTATTTTCTAAGCTACATGGTGACAGGGCAATTTAGTGCAAGGCCTTACTGGTGTCACTTTGCTGGCCATCAGCTTGCCATTATCTTTCTTGAGATTATTTATTTTTAACACTGACAGGAATTTTCTCACTTATTTCGTTCTTGGTTGTAAAATCTAATGCTAATATAACCACCTCAAGCACTAAGTTGGGCTTTAGAAAATGATGTGATTCTCCTGTGAGTGAGACACATCACTTTTTAAAAATAAGGGTTCACAAGAGGGTTATTTCTTTCCAGAATTCAGGGAAAAAAATCATGTTTGCAGATAATTTAAAATTGCTGTTCAGTTTCAAAGCAGTTTATTTCATCAGAGCCAAAAAAATACTATATCTAAAATCACCTCCTCACCCAAATTTCTCTAGAAGTCTAAATAGCTTTTAGAAAAGAAAAAAATGCTCGGGATGATGTAATTGCTCTGTTCTTCTATCCCAAGGGGTGCTAAAGAGAAAACAGAGTCCTACTTTTCTGAGAGATGCATGAATTAAAGAGTGGAGACAATACTCAGACTGAAGAAGGGAATTTCCAAGCAGGCAGAAGGAAAAATTCAACTCTACCAGAGTGTCTGAGCACTGCCACAGACACAAAGGGCAATCTCCATCCTTAGAAATTTTCTAAACATGTCTAAATAAATTCCTGAGCAAGACCTAGCTTTAAAGTCCATCCTGCCTGAAGCAAGAGCTAGACTCCAGCTGACACTATTTATTTACTGTGGGATTTTGGCCAGAAGAACATTCATACCAATACCTTAAACTCGAGGTCTGGTAGGGCAGAAAAATTGCTATATTTCCAGAAGAATCAGGGGAAAACACAAGATACTTTGGGAGCAAAGCAGCTCTACACATTTGCTTACCCTCCACTGTCTTTTATTGCCATGGTATTTCAATTCATTACAAACATGAATGCTTTTATCTCCTACTGGCCAAATATAACATTATCACCACTTCCCAGACAGTGAATTAAACACGCAGAGCAAAGCCCTAATTATCTTGGCCAAAGGTCAAATGCAGAAGCTATAGCAAATTCAAGAGCAGAAACAAGTCTTCTAAATACTTTCCTAAAGCCTTAAGTATTCATTGTTTGAAAATGATTTGTTTAAACTATTATCACAAAATGGTGAAGTAGTACCTGAGGTAACAAAGCATGCAAAGTACTGTTTGGTTCCTACTTCAGGTCTTGTAGCATAAAAATGTGTTATTTATGTTGGTAATGTGATTTAATGTGAAAGCTAATACACCTTAACAAGCCCTGACCTGGATCCAAATAATCCTTCTGACTCTATCGCAGTACAGGCAACAAGTAAAAATCAGATGTAACATTTACAACATTAAAATATTTACACTGCTGGCAAGGCACATCTGCATGAAGCTCAATACTGACTGGTGTACCAATTAGCACCTATAAATGTTTTATTAATGTCCACACTTTGAAGCAAATTTGGAATCAGAACTTAGCCCCTGCTACCTGGTCATAACAGATAAGGCAGGCAGGCATTCTGCAGCAATTTTTCACCAGTATACCATGAATGTAATGACAATAAACTAAGCAGATCAGAAAGTGAGGGGGGAAGAAAAGAAAAAAAGGAAAGCAAATTTAAAGGGTTAGAAATAAATTTCCAAGAAAAATGACAGATTAGTTAACTTGCAGAAATTGAGACTCCTATTTAGGTTTTGATTTTGATTAGAGAAAGAAGCCTAATCAGTAAAAACAAAGGAAAAAGAAAAAGATAGTTGCATAGCCTTTCCAAGATTTCATTTAAAAATATGTAATTTCTTGTTTCCTTTCAAACAGAAGTTTTTGAACATATTTGTCCCTTAAGTGACAGATCAACCAAAACCTATTTTCCTGAGGAAATGCATCGCAGGATTGAATGGAAGACTAAAAACTCACTCACATAAAATTCCTTAGGAAATTTGGATTAAGACACACAGTATTATTATTTGTATTTTTCTATTAATGATAACACAGATATAGAGGGAGTGTAGGATTTTAGCCAGCTACACTGAATATTTTAATTGAAAATTACACACAGAAACCCAAACAAGGCAGAAAATCCATTCCCAGAATGCAGTCACTGGGAATTTATTTTAAAATGAACGGAAAGGCAGTACCACTGCATCTAAAATAACTGTGGCACATACTGATCTTACAGAATTTAAAGGATGAATGGAAAATGTGACTAAACCTTTTCTGTTTTACCTGATGGAAAGAGGCAAATGTATATACTGTTGATTACAGTGCTAAATTCATTGAGAACAGCACAGATGTGTGAGTCATAATTGTCTACATGCTGCAAGCTTGTGCTTTAAAGCCAGTCTCCTAATCCCCTTGCTGCTGCATTTCCTCACATCAATATTTAGGAGGTTTTTAATGACTTCTCGCTAACAGCTTTTTGTACCAAGGAAAAGTATGCGTTCAGGAAAATACTGCCCACAGATGAGTGGCCACACTCACCTGGTCCTTTTCAATCTGTCTTCAGCCAGGGCATTTATTTTCTTCCATTTTTGTTCACAGTAGACTAGAAGTCACTGGAAAATAGCTGGGATTTTCAAAGGCAACAGCAGCACAAGAATCTGGCAAAGTGTACGTGTGTGGTAGTATGGGATGGTTTGGGGTGGTTTTGTTTGATTGGTTGGTTTTTAATCTGACAGAATTATATGATAATGGAAATATATATGCGCAAGGATAAAAAGTAAAGAGTACACAAAACCAAAAAAATTGCCTTTAAAACTGACATAAGAAAAAGAAAGAAAGGAAGAA